>JADZMA010000216.1:0-41176 GCA_020796225.1 Arion vulgaris
CATCTCCCCGGGGTGTACATCTACAGGTTGTTGATTTTTCCCTGGGTCAGATCACAAACTGTATCATCATCAGCATCATGTGCATTTTAAGTGTTTGGAGGGGCCCTTTTCTTTCAAACATTAAATATATCAAGACTTGCTATTTTCTCTTTTCCCTTCTTCTTAAAATCTTCATATTGACCATTGTTAAACCACTCTTTTTGATCTTCCCAAAATGGATGGGGGGGTTAAATTTCCCTCAAGTGTGGAAATCTGATTTAAAGCTTTTATTTACTAGGTGAAAAAAGGGTTTTTTTTAAAACCCTCGGGGGAAAAAAAGAAATGATTAATAAGTAGACAAGTCTTTTTCCCCGGGGTTTTACCCCAGGTCACTGCCTCAATCACCTTTCGCATGCCTTGGGGTGCAGTTTAATATTCTAGCTCCCTTGGGGCCCCGGAACCACAGGGGGTCTCTTTTCCCTAAATATAATAGAAATGACAGATCACTGGACCTGTCTTATTTAGTATGAGGTGACTAAACAATCACATAGTCCATGACAGGGGGATGACGGACACAGGAAAACAGTACAACATTTTCTACACATCCCTTCTTTTTTTCCCTTAATTTTTTAATTCTATATTTCTCCATCTTAAAAGTAAAATTTTTGTCATATCTCTATTTTCTATCATGTAAAAATCTACATTTTAATTCTATATTTCTAAAAAAAATGGAGGCTCATAAAACTTTAAAAAATAGCAAAACAGTAAACAAAAAGTACTACATTTTAAAAAATACATCAACAGTGGAAAACAAACGTTTAAAAAGGGCCCTTTTAGAATTCGCATTCTTTTTAAGTTTGTTGTAAAAGGGCCCTTTTTTGGGGAAACTTCTGTTTTGTCACTGTTGATGTTTTTTTAAAACTGTAGTACCTTTTTGTTTTTGTGTTTACTTTTTTCTCCATCATGTATAAATCTACATTTGTCATATCTCTATATTTCTCCATCATGTATAAATCTTTTGTCATATTCTATATTTCTCCCCTCATTTTAAATCTACATTTTATTCTCTATTTTCTCCATCATTATAAGTCTACATTTTCTATTCTATATTTCTCCATCATGTATAAGTCTACATTTTTCATATCTCTATATTTCTCTATCATGTATAAGTCTACATTTGTCATATCTCTATATTTCTCCATCATGTATAAGTCCATTTGTATATCTCTATATTTTCCATCTTATAAGTCTCATTTGTCATATCTCTATATTTTCATCATATAAATTTTTAAAGGCTTAAGGTAAAAAAGATGAAAAGAAATAAATTGAATGTTGCAATAGTTCAGGATAAAAAAAAATTTCTTTTTCCCGCCCATTTGAACCTTTTTCCCCTTGTGTGATCGACCAAAAGAAATTATAATTGTCCGTTATCCCCAAAAAATTGGCAGCACACCCGATTTCTGCTATTTTTTAACTGGGGTGTTTCCCCTGGTCTACATCAGGGGGCCCTTTTACGACACCCCTTAGGTCGAGGGTAGGCAGAGTGAACAGAAGGAAGGAAGGCGAATGAAAGGAAGGGAGAGCAACAAGGAAGGAAGGAAATGAACAGAAAGGAAAGGGCCAATGGGGGAGGAAGGAGTGGACAGAAGGAAGGAAACCAATGGAAGGAAGATTGTAGGGATGATGTTTTTTGTGGTGGTTTGATGTAATATGGTTTAATTAAAAATCTTTTAGGCGGTTACAATATAGTAAAACAACCATCATGTTTGACATTCGATATTTTTTTATTTTCTTGAACACAGACAAACAATTTTGTCTGGTTTCAGGTTTTTGTTGGTCTCCCTTTTTCCCCTGCTAAACAGTCTAAAATTTATCAACTGTTTTCCCCAATGTTCCTTTGGGTTTTTCTCTCTCTAGTGACGTTTTTTCAAACACAGTCTCTCATGCATTTCTACAAACTTATCTTTTAAACTCCTGTCTAGTCTGTTTGGGTATACCGGGGTTGGGCAGGTCCCATCTCAGACTACTACAGAAGGAAGAACGGAAGGAAGAGTGAACAGAAGGGGAAGGAAGAGAATGAAAGGAAGGAAGGAAAGGGAACAGAAGGAAAGGGAAAAGCCAATGGAAGGAAGGCGGGGTCAATGAAAGGAAGGAAGGGAAAAGGGGCAAGGAAGGAAGGCCAATGGGAAGGGGGAAGAGTGACGAAAAGGGAAAGGGAAAAGTGAAGAAAAGGGAAGGAAAAATGAAAGGAAGGACAAGAAAACAGAAGGAAGGAGGAACAGATGAAAGGAAGGAAGAAAGAGCGAATGAAAGGATTATAAAATTCATATGTGTGTTCAGAATATGACATTCTTTGTTTTCTCTATTGTTTCTAGCATGCCTCCTGCAGAGTGATGATCATCTTTGGTCAGGCAGGAATGATATTCTATTTTATAGGACTACAAATTATTTTCCTTGACATCTTTAAATATGTTTGGAGCCAAGATCAATACACTGTTCCTGCTAATTTGATGATGTATATACCTTTGATAATGTATGACATGCACAAGACAGAGATTACATGGAGACAGATATATGTTAAATGGCAATCTGTTTCTTGAGCGATCCCTGCTACCATTTTGTTAAACTATCCATAGTTGTGTGATCTGAACCTAAAACTATTGTACACTGTACCAATTATGCGCTACAAGTAGGCCAACACATCTGATTTCTCGATGCTTTTTATTTTACTAGATTGCTTCTCTATGCCCTATCTGTCTCTTACAGCTGCCTTGCAGGTCACAGTGTTACTATTCTTGCTCTCACAACATACACTTGTAGGTGGCAGTCTTACACCATCACTTAGCAAGTCACAGTGTTACAACATGCCTTGTGGTAGCAGTCTTACAACATATCTTGTAGTATGATCACCTAACATGTCTTGTAGGTCTGATGTTACAACATGTCTTGCAGTGGCAGTGTTACAACATGCCTTGTAGAGTGGCAGTCTTACAACTATGCCTTATGGGTCACAGTGTTACCTACAGTGTACCTTGCATCGTGCCCAATCCTAACATACCTTGTAGGTCACAGTGTTACTATGATTTGCTTCCGTTGATAATCCCAGCAACACAGCGAAAATAACAGCTGATAATTTATCTTTGAAGAAAACATTTATTTGACATTTTGATATCAAATACCATATTTGTTCCAGAAGACAAGATGAAGATGGATACTGAATGAGTTAAAGGTATGATCGAAAAAAATAGGTAATGGGCAACAGATGAATCCCACCCTGGCGTCAACAATTTGCAGAATTACACTTATCTCTTTGTTCCTAGAGCATAGCGGGTGCTGATGGCGGTGAGAGAGCAGACAGGCTCTGCCATATATCAGGAGTCAACAAATGGTCGCTCTCATAGTCACCTTTCTTTTCCCAATCATGTTTTACTTCTTAGAGTCAGGATAAAAGAGATTTCTAAACGGGCTTTGTGTAAGCTTCCTGTGCGTTTTCATCACCATTATCTCTGAGGTCCACCTTTTGCGTAGCAGCGCTTTGCTTTATCCATTAACTATCAGAACAATATAAATCATACTGAGTTACTGTCTGTTGGCAATCTAGTATGTGGCGAACAAATTAACTTGTTATTTCTTGATGAAGTTTTAGTACTATTCTTCTTTTTTCCACTATTTTTTTCTGATGTTTTCCAACAGAAATATTTTCAGTTCAATTAATCCCTTCAACTGCTAGATTGCAGGGCTTGGATTGAAAGGTGCAGTGTCCAGAAAAGAACACTTTACTTGCTGGAATATATGTAGACTCATCAGTAACATTAAACTATAAATACGGTTGGTCGCTGGGCGTATTGGGAGATATTACAAAAGATAGACACTTATATAGACATGTCAGAGGGCAATGAAGATGTTACAGGAAAACTAAGGACGAAGAGATGGAGATATTTGAACCTGAGACAAAGATGGAGATATTTGAAACAAAAGACAAGAAGATAGAGAGATATTTGAAACTAAGGACAAGAGAGATGGGAATGTTTGAAACTAAAGACAAAGAGATGAAAGATATTTGGCAAGACAAGAAGATGAAGATATTTGAAACAAGACAAGAGGAAGTAGAAGATATTCTAAAGTGAAACTAAGGACAAAGAAGATGAAAATATTTGAAACAGAATGAAGATGGGATATTTGAAACAAGGACAAGAGAGAGATGGAATATTTGAAACTAAAGACAAAGAGAGATGAAGATATTTGAAACTAAGAACAAGAGAGATGAAAATGTTAAAAACTAAAAACCAGAGAAGATGAGATGTTGAAACTAGGATACAAAAGGATAGAATATTTGAAACTAAGGACAAGAGAAATGAAAGATATTTGAAACTAAAGACAAGAGAGATGGAGATATTTGAAACTAAGGACAAGAGAGATGGAGATATTTGAAACTAAGGACAGAAAGTGGAGATATTTGAAACTAAGGACAAGAGAGAGATGGAAGATATTTGAAACTAAGGACAAAGAGAGATGAAGATATTTGAAACCTTTAAAGACAAAGAAAATGGAGATATTTGAAACTAAGGACAGAGAGATGGGAGATAATATTTGAAACTGAGACAAAGATATAGAATATTGTGAAAACTAAAGACAAGAAGATGGAATGTGTGAAACTAAGGACAAGAAGATGGAATATTTGAAACTAAGGACAAGAGAGATGAAAGATATTTAGAAACTAAAGACAAAAAAAGAAGAGATGAAAGATAACTTTTGGAAACCTTTAAGGACAAGAGAGATGGGAGATATTCCCAAACTAAGGACAAAAAAGATGTAGAGATATTTGAAACTAAGGACAAGAGAAGATGGAATATTTGAAACTAAGGACAAGAGATGGAGATATTTGAAACTAAAGACAAGATAGATGGAGATATTGGGAAACTAAGGACAAGAAAGAGATGGAGAGATATTTAAACCCAAGTTAAGCGAAGATAGAAAGATATTTGAAACTAAAGACAAGAAAGATGAAGATGTGGGAAACTAAGAGACAAGAAGAAGAAGGAGATATTTGAAACTAAAGGACAGAAGATGGGAATATTTGAAACTAAGTACAAAGAAGATGGAGATATTTGAAACCTGAGACAAAAGGAGTAAAAGATATTTGAAACTAAAGACAGAGAATGAAGATATTTGAAACCCAAAGATAACAAAAGAAGGAATGAAAGATAATATTTGAAACTAAAGACAAGAGAGATGAAGATATTGAGCTTAAGGACAAGAAGATGGGATATTTGAAACTAAGGACAAAGAGAGATGGAATATTTGAAACTTTAAGGACAGAGAGATGGGAATGTTGGGAAGCTAAGGACAGAAGAGATGAGGAATATTTGAAAGCTAAGGACAAGAGAGATGGGAGAGATATTTGAAACTAAGGACAAGAGAGATGAATATTTAAAAGTAGCCTAAGGACAGAGAGACAGAAATGTTAGAAACTAAGGACAAGAGAGATAGAATGTTGAAACCAAGGACAGAGAAGATGAAGATATTTAGGCAAAAGACAAGTGAGATGGAGATATTTGAAACTAAGGTTAAAAAAAGAGATGAAGATAAGAACTAAAAATTACAAGAGAGATGAATATTTGAAACTAGACAAAGAGGATGAAGATATTTGAGAACTAGGACAAGAGAGATGAGATATTTGAAACAGGACAAAGAAGAGATGAAGATGTATTTGAAACTAAAACAAGAAGAGAATGGGAATCTTTAGAAACAGGACCAAAGAGAGATGGAGATATTTGAAACTAAGGACAAGAGATGGAGATATTTAGAGCATAAGAATAAGCGAGAGATGAAGATATTTGAAACTAAGGACAAAGAGATGAGAATGTTGAAACTAAGGACAAGAGAGATGGAATATTTGAAACTAAGATAGAGATGGAGATATTTGAAACTAAAGGACAAAGAGATGAAGATATTGAAACTACTGGACAAAGAGATGGAGATATTTAGATAAGGACAAGAAGAGATGAAGATATTTAGAAACTAAAGACAAAGATAGAGATATTGAAACTAAAGACAAGAGATAGGAATATTTGAGAAACTAAGGACAAGAAGATGAAGATGTTTAAAAACTAAAGACAAGAGATGAAAATATTTAAACTAAGGACAAGAGATGGAGATATTTGACTAAGGACAAGCGAGATGAAAGATATTGAAACCTAAAACAGAACAGAATATTTCAAGAGCTTCAAGGACAAAGAGAGATGGAGATATTTGAAACTAAGACAAGAGAGATAGAAGTATTTAGAGGCAAGGACAAAGGATGAAATATTTGAACTAAGGACAAGAGAAGATGGAGATGTATTTGGAAACTAAGGACAAGAGAGATCAGAATATTTGAAACTAAGGACCACAAGAGAGATGGAGATATTTGAAACCCAAGGACAAGAGAGATAGAATGTTATTGAAACTAAGGACAGAGAGAGATGAAGAAGATATTTGAAACAAGGACAAGAGAGATGAATATTGAAACTAAGGACAAGAAGATGGAGATATTATTTGAAACTAAAGACAAGAGAGATAGAAGATATTTGAAACTAAAGACAAGAGAGATGAAGATATTTAAAACAAAGACAAAGAGAGATGAAGATATTGAGAAACTAAAGACAAGAAGAGATGAAGATGTTTGAAACTAAAGACAAAGAGATGAAGATCAGCTGAGAGCTAAAGACAAGAGAGATGAAGATATTTGAACTAAGAACAAAGAGAGATGAAGATATTCTAAGTGAGAGAGCAAGGACAAGAGAGATGAAGATATTTGAAACTAAGGACAAGAGAGATGAAAGTGTTGAAACTAAGGACAGAGAGATGAAGATATTTGGAAAGAACTAAGGACAAAGAGGATGGAGATATTGCATAGAAGATTTTGGCACCTATGGACAGATTTTCAAGCAATGCTACCAGTATATTCTCCCTAAAGTTAGGTTTTAGTATTACTCATATTTCTTTCAATTTTCAAAATTATCATTAAACTCATTTCTGTTTATTAATGAAATGACACTGTCTTCTTCAGAGGAGAAAGCTCAATTTGTTTCGTCCTAGAAGGATCTATCAGACCAGTATCTGATGTGACGCTTCGACATCAGATGGGCTATCTTTTAAATATTGATCTATAACTTCTTTAGAATGTCCGTAGACAGTACGGAAAGAGCCACCTGGATGAGGCTGCCGAGAAGCGCGGAGGGAGAAGGTTTGGACTGAGCATGCTTCAAATCTGTGGATCTCTTACATAAGGTCAGTCAAGGTCATATGAGCAGGCCTGCTTTATTCATACCGAATCTGGCCGCCAGCCATGACCAGTAGCGGCTCGTCATTAAAGTCAGCAGGAACATTGCCCTGAAAATAATATACTATTTATGATTTTATAAGTGTACATTAACTATTACTTTTAACATGATACTCATTAGCTTTTTAAGTTGAATATATATAGATAAAATATTGTATACAGTCTGATATTCATTATCTTCTCTCTATTTAAAATATATCACATTTCCAATGCACTATTTTTAAAACTGCATTAGAATGTGATGTCTGTAAACACCAGCGGCCTCTGACCTCTCTCTCACGACTGGATTATTTAGCACGAACAAATATATTGATATTCGCGCTTTCGAGTAGAAATTCTTAGCGGCCAAATCAATTACACAATTCTGCTATGTTGTGTATAACAATTAATCTGGAATGCGTAATTACCTAATGATATGAAAAAAATGTAAATAATTATTTTCTTTCCATTTTAGAATAGTATACAGTAATCACCCGTTCATCAATATATATAACTTTAACAATATCTTTGAGTTAGTCTTCTTCTTCTCATTCACTAATGTTTAGTAATACTACATAATGGTTCAATATCTGGATGTATGTTTATGTATTTATTTAGTTCATCAGGCTTCAAGCAACTTTGTGTTGATGTCTCTGTCTCTGTTGGCCAGTGTCATAACTCATGATTGATTCATCAGATGAAGCAATCTTGCAGGATGTGTTAGGCTGTTTATGCTGTCCTCCCACATACATGTGGGTAGTGGAACTAGTTTTTAGTCTGTGTAAGTGTCTGTTGTGTCAGTTCTGAATTGAAACAATATCATACCAATGCTAGCTCTATCTGAATGAGTAGTAATTGTCTCACTTTACTGGTCTTCTTTTTCTAATGCGTAGCAGTGAAGCGTTTCTTTTCTTGGAAAGTGATTATTTGATTCTTTGTTTCCTGTACTGCTCCTTGTGCTTAATTTGTCTGCTCTCTCATTTTCTGGTATGCCACAGTGTGCACAGTATCCACTGCCTTTCCACCTTCTTATGGTATTTAGCTCACTTAGTGTTTCTTTGTTCTGCTTAAGCTTTTTACTATCTAGGAAGCGCAATACTGACAGTGCATCGATGAGAATACAAAATCTACAGCGTTGACATTGTGTTCTTGTTTAGCTGCAATGTTTAGGGCCTGTATAACAAATGAATTCAAACAGGTACAATGGGTATACAGGTAAGATTCATTCTGTTTGAGTCTGGGTATCTTACATAATTCCCTGCCCCTCCGTTTCGCTGCTCTAGTTGCCTATATATATCTGTATATCTTTGGATCCTTATTCACTTGGATATAGTTCTTTGATGATCATTTCTAAACTACTGTTTCTCTTTCAAAATGTTAAGCTCTCTTAGGGCATGATTAGCTATAGTAGTTCTAATGTGGTAAAATTAAAGGTTTAATGTTGTTCCCGGGGTTAGGGAGAGTGTTGAGTGTTATATCCTTGGTGATGTCTGGTAGATCATCATATATGTTTCTAATTAGTCTCTTAGACCAGTTCTTCAATACTACTTCTTTCTTTCCACATTCTCCAGATCTGAACCTAACTTTCATTGGATGTGTTGGCATATTCTTGTATTTTCTGCCTGTATGGGAGCTCTTTGTATCTCGTCTATATGATAGAGTGGAGTGCATGTGTTTTCATCTCATCAGTTGGAGTAGTTTCATACTTACCATAATATACGAAGTTGGTGGGTGACTTTACTATAAGATCATTCTAAGTATTAGGAATAACTGGAATAGACAAATAATAATTAATACTAAATAACCTAACTTAAAAACATGATTTTCAGGAAGTTTGTTGTCTGTCCCACCAAATAAAACAATCTGAAACTAATATGACCTATATATATGATAGATCAGTAACCATTAATATATTTCTATTGTCATCTATCTACAAAGAAGGATAGAAATATACTCTCACTTCTTTTTCAGACATAGACAATTTACTTGAAGTTGGGCAAATCTATGAGTGCCTGGATAACTAATGATCACCTCATTTATTTTTGTCTAAATTAGAACTTGACTGATTATATTTTTGTTTTATAATTAAAATGTATCCATTAGCTCTCTCTAAATTACAATTTCTCAATTATTTTCTTTACTAAATTAGAATTTGTCCCATTTCTCCTAAATTAGAGTTTGTCATTCAGTTCATTTTTGGGGTCTAAGTGAAGTTTTATCATGCTTTTGATGAAATATTGTCAGTATGTCTTGTTTGCCGTGTCTTGCTGTCTTCTGATCTTTGAGTTTCCATGCTTGAGAGTGGCTAATTAGAGGCTGTCCAGACTGAGAACTTTCCAGTCTGAACACTGCATGATAGTGGATCAGGGACTGATGATATCTACATTCCTAAACAACATCTCAACCTCTCCAGACAGCTTTCCTGGAAGTGGGTAGTTTGTAGATTGTGGTGCAGATTGTAGCTGATCTGTAGGTTGTATGACTATCACCGCTGGTGTTAGCCAATACTACTCTTCGCCTGCTAGCATCAATATCCTTGTGTGTTGACACACATACATCTTTGAGAATGTTGTTGCATGTCTTTTAAAAACAAGAGTCTAACTGCGAAGGGTTGACTTTGTGCAACTCATTTTCCCCATATAAACCGTCCTGTCAGCAAATGCGAAGAAGTACTGCACTAGCTCTGGCAACAGTCCTAGGTGTCTCATGAAATTTACAAATCGACTGAGTTAAGAAACTAATCTAAATGTTGGTAATAGTTGCAGCCCCTATGCTCTGTTTTGGAGCAAGGAAGAAATAGGATCCAATATTTGCGCAAGATGCTGTTTAAATTTTGATCTCAGTTGTGTAGAAACTAATCTCATCAAAATCAAATGGAACCTTCCAGGCGCATAGATTTATCAGCCCAGAAATCAGGCAGATAACATTTACCAGCAACATGCATCGTGGCTGATTGCTAGTGCAACTATGTATTCAATTTAGGAGTTTACTTTATTTTCTTATTTTTATCCGTTGTTAGGCATTATATGTTTTCCCAAGTTTTCATTCTTATCAACATTTGTTTTAAATTATTATATCACTATCTTTTACAAACTTTTTGCTCTAGAATTAGCGTAATTTCATTCCTTTCTGTGTTTCAATTTATGATCAAGAATCTGCATTCCCTGGATTTCAAGTAACTGACCTCATTATGTCTGTCTTGCAGGTTGCCAACAATGATGTTCTCTCAGGAAGGTGTGTTGGGTTTTAGTATAGCGCAGACATTGATAGCCTCAACACACTGTTATATCGGAGGAGCACAGTTGGAGACTTTTCAATGCAGCACAGACTGTCATAGGCTCCCATATATAACTAAGCGGAGAATAAGAAATGTACCTCAATCTTATATCATATCTTTTATCATATCTTATATAAATCTATTATCATATCTTGTATCATCTAGTATCATATCTTATATAAATATAGCATCACCTCTTGTATAAATCTAGTATGCCTCTTGCTTATCATCTAAATATCATATAACATATATTATAGTATCATATCTTATATTATCTATTATCATATCTTGTATTCTCTAGTATCATAACTTTATTCCGTCTAGTATCATACTCACATATCATCTAAAATGCTCCTTATATTGTAAATCTAGTATCCCATATCTTGTATAATCTAAATATCATATCTTATATTCTCTAGTATCATATTTTGTGCCTTCTAATGCTCTTATCTTGTATTCTCTAATAACATCATATTTGTATTCTCTATGTCATATCTTATATACGTCTAAATATCATACTCTTATATGTCTAATGTCTCATATCCCATATAAATTACTATTATATATAACCTTCTTCTTGAAGAAATAAGTCTTATATCATGTATTGCTCTATATGTGTGCATACGTCTAAATATCTATCTACTAACATTATATAGTATCATATCTTATATACATCTATTACCCTATCTTATATAAATCTAATATCATATATCTTGTATCATCTATTATCATATCTTCAACATCTCTAAATATCATATCTTGCTAAATCTAAGTATCATATCTTATATAAATCTAGTATCATATCTTATATTCAATATGTATTTATATTGTCTAAAATATCATATCTTGTATTCTCTGTATCTCTTTGTATTCTATAGTATCATATCTTGTATAAATCTATTATCATATCTTTTATATCATATTATATATCCATATAGATTCATAGACATATATAACTAGCGGAGAATATAAAGTGCTGTATCATGTAGTATCATATGAAACATAAATATTTATCATATCTTATAACTATATAAGTATCATATCTTGTATAAGTCTAATATCATATGTGTAAATCTGATATCATCTATCTTCAGCATCATCTAGTATCATATACCTTATCGTCAGTATCATATCTTGCCAATCTAATATCTATACTATATGTCTAATATCCTTATCTTACACATGTCTAAATATCTCCTCCTATATCAGTCTAAGTATCAGAACCATATCATCATGAGCTAAGCGGAAATATAAATGTGTATAAGCCAGTATCATCTTATATTATATCTTATCCTTAGATGCATATTTGTGACTAGCAGAGAATGTCTGCTCCTACTGTGGTTATATAATTTTCTCTAAAAATAATTCTACTCTCTAATGTGATACCTTCAGCCTTTAACTATGTCTTTTCACAATAATTCCAGACTGTGGCCAGGATTACGCTGTCTTGTCTTCTGGCTACTGTTGTGTGAGCCTACTGGCCTTATTTATGGATTACACTCTACATACAGCAGGACATTCTCAAATTCAGAGTTTTTAGATCCTCAAGTGTGTTCTATGATATCTTTCAAAGATCATCAGAAGTGTGTTCTATTGATATCTTTCTTAGATCCTCAAGTGTGTTCTGCTTGATATCTTTGCTGGATCCTCAAGTGTGTTCCTGTATGATATCTTTCAAAGATCCTCAGAAGTGTGTTCTAGTGATATCTTTCAAAAGATCCTCAAGTGTGTTCTGTGATATCTTTCTTAGATCCTCAAGTGTGTTCTGTGATATTTTCAAGATCTCAGAAGTGTGTTTCACATTATCTTTCAAAAGATCCTCAGTACTGTTCTGTGATATCTTTAAAAAGATCCTCAGTGTATTCTGTGATATCTTTTTCTTACAGTCCTCAAGTGTGTTCTGTGATATCTTTCAAAAAGATCCTCAAGTATGTTCTATGATATCTTTTTCTCTCTTAGATCCTCAAAGTGTGTTCTAGATATCTATCAAGATCCTCAAGTGTGTTCTGTGATATCTTTCTAAGATCCTCAAGTGTGTTCTGTGATATCTTTCGAATCCTCAGGAAGTGTGTTCTATGATATCATCTTGAATACTCAAGTGTATTCTATGATATCTTTCTTAGATCCTCAAATGTGTTCTGTGATATCTTTCAAAGATCCTCAAGTGTATTTGTGATATCTTTCTTAGATCCTGGAGTGTGTTTTTGTGTGCTCTTTCAAAGATCCTCCAAGTATGTTCTGTGATATCTTTTCAAGATCCTCAGAGTGTGTTCTATGATATCTTTCTTGATCTCAAGAAGTGTATTCTATGATATCTTTCAAAGATCTCAAGTGTTCTGTGATATCTTTCACCTTAGATCTCAAGTATATTTCTATGATATTTTCAAAGATCATAAGTGTATTCTGTGATATCTTAAAGATCATAAAGTGTGTTCTATGATATCTATCAAAGATCCTCAAAGTGTGTTCTATGATATGTTCTCTTAGAATCATAAGTAGTAATTTCTGTGATATCTTTCAAAAGGTCCTCAGAAAGTGTGTTCTTGTATTATCATCAAGATCCTCAGTGTGTTCTGTAGTATGCTCTTGATCCTCAAGTGTGTTCTGTAAATATCTCACCAAGATCACTCAGTATGTTCTAGCGTGATATCTTTCAAGATCCTCAAGTGTATTCTATGATATCTCCTAGATCCTCAGGCATGTTCTGATATCTTTCAAAGATCCTCAAGTGCTTGTTCTAGCGTATCTTTCCTAGAATCCTCAAGTGTATTCTATAGTACTCTGCCCAGATCCCACTCAAGTGTGTTCTGAAATATCTTCCAAAATCCTCAAGTGTGTTCTATGATATCTAAAGATCCACTCAAAGTATGTGTTCTGTAGTATCACTCTCTAGATCCCTCAAGTGTGTTCTGTGATATCTTCTTAGATCCTCAAGTGTGTTCTATGATATCTCAAGATCCTCAAGTGTATGTTCTAGCAATGTCCTTTCTGGTCCTCAAGTGTGTTTCTGTGACCTCACTGTGAGATCCTCAAGTGTGTTCTGTGATATCTTACCAGATCCTCAGTATCATGTTGTCTCTCCGCTCCTCATGGAGCACTGGGCCCTCAACAGTTGTTCCGCCCTCTTCTCAGTCTCTGGCTGTTGGCTTTTATGGTCTCCCGAATCAATTGGGCCTCCTGATTCCTCAGTAAGACCTCATCTCTAGATCCTGTAAAGTCCTCTTTTCTACGTTTTCCTCTTGGGTTCACTCTGAAGCACCTGTCTAAACTGACACTCGACTGTAATGTCTTCCACCAAGGTATGGCTTCTATCCACTCATTCTCTTACTCCTCTTGGCCTGTGGCCTCATGGGTTCCTGCCCTGTTTCCTATCCACAGATCACGTGTTTTAAGCAACTCTATCACTTACCATTTCAATCAGAATCACTTACCGCCAAACATCCAGTTGACAAGGTCTGGATCTTATTTGCTTATTTGCCCTAGTGACTTTCGCCAAGTTTCCGAGCCATACAGCAACACCGAATCACTCCGACCATGTTCTGCATTATACCTCTTAGATCCTCAAGTGTGTTCTGTGATATCTGTCAAAGGATCTACTCAGTGTGTTGTGATATCTTTCAAGTCCTCAAGTGTTCTGTGATATCTGTCAAAAGATCCTCAAGTGTGTTCTGATATACTTAAAGATCCTCAAGTGTGTTCTGAGTATCTTTCAAGATCATAGAAGAATGTGTTTCTGTGATATCTTACATGCCAGATCCTCAGGGTGTGATGTGATATCTGTCTTAGATCCTCAAGTGTGTTCTGTGATATCTTTCAAAAGATCCTCAAGTATGTTCTGTGATATCTTTCAAAAGATCCTCAAGTGTGTTCTATGATATCTCAAATCCACTCAAGTGTCATTCTGTAATCTATCTATTTAAAGATGTGAATTCCAAAAGCTATAGAAACAACTGGAATGTATGACTAACATATCAAATATTTATTAAGTGATCTGCTAAAGAATCTGAAGAACAAAATTAAGAAAGCAACAAGCAGAGTTTTTAGGAAAGGAAAATCTATACATGTTCCACATTTTGACACTAGGTCAAATAGTAGAATAAATGGCAATGATGAGATAATTCAAAATCCTACATAGTGTTTGTTGAGCTTTGACCAGGTATCATTGCATGTACAGGAGATATCTATGTTATAGGCCTCAGTATTATGGAATATCAACAAGAAAGATTTAGTGTCATTAAATCGACAGCAAGCAACTTTTCTTCAGTGTCAAGTACAGTTCATGCCCAGGTCATGACAGAGTACTTAGAGTCAAAACAGGAGTTGACAGAGGTGTGTGACACCATTCTTGTTTAACCTTACATATTGGACTGGTTGATAGGAGAAATCATAAAGGATATAACAGGCATTTGATGGAATATAACCATGAAGTCACTGATGATTGGATTATGCAGACGATATTGAGTCTTTTATCCCAGCCGATGCAGGGATGCCTCAAATTCCAAATCAGATACACTTTCCAAGGTGTAGCACATCAATAAAATTACATATTGTATTGCTAAAACAAAAGTAATACAGAATAAGACAAGCGCATCGTAATAGTACACTCAATTAACTGTATAAACAAAAGTATTTGCAGAATAAGACAATACATCAATAATCTATCAAATTAGCCCTATAAAACAAAAGTAATGCAGAATAAATCGAAAACCTATTATATTGTGCGCAAATCATAGAGACATTGATTTTATTTAGGAGTACGATGTCGCGGACAGTGATTCCGTAGAAGGATACCTGATGACAAATCAGAAGAAGTAAGTCAAAGCTTTCTCATAACCAACAAAATCGGAAAATAATGGATTAATCTTCAAATAAAACTTAAAATACTATAAAGCAGTGTCTAGAGTATTACTATTACAATGATCAATGCTGGAAAAATAGACACAAGATCATACACAAGGAAGCAGTGCTCCTAGAATTGTTACTATTACAGTAGTCAATGCTGGAAAATGAGCCTACAAGATCATATACAAGTTGAAAACATTTCAATATAAATGTTTAGAAGGATCTATAAATATTCTATTAAAATACAATATTAAATGAAAGGCACAAAGCAAACATGCTGCAGCCTCATTAGGAGGCTATTATTAGAAGATGAATGGATTATACATATATATAAATATACTAGTTTATTACATACTATATTGTATACTAGATTTGTACATGTATATTTCTATGCTAGTTTGTACATATATGCTAAAGATTTATTTATGTATGTTGTATACTGAATTTGTACATATTGTATATTTGTATACTAGTTTAACACATATATATGTGTATACTAGATTTATTACATGTATATTGTATACTAGATTCTATTTATATATAATATTCCTTATACTATGAATTTATTATATATTTATGAATTTATACATGTATGTTATATACTAATTTGTACATATATGACCTATACTAGATTTAATACATGTATATTTCTATACTAAGTGAGGAACATTGTCTAGAACCTTAAGTCTCTGATGGACACGGATGGAAAGAAAGGGTCTCGATGTCACAAAGAAAAATGAGAAACAATGATGGAAGAGATGAAGAATGTGGTCTGTTATAGGAAACAATGATGGAAGAGAGATGAAAAGATGTGAAGGACACAGGAAACAATGATGGAAAGAGATGAAAGAATGTGGTCTGTTGTAGGAAACAATGATGGAAAGAAGATGAAAAGAATGTGGTCTGACATGAGGAAACAATAGTGGAAAGAAGATGAAAGAATGGTCTGACATAGGAAACAATGATGGAAGAGAGATGAAAGAATGTGGTCTGACATGAAACAATGATAGAATAAAATGTCAAGTCTGTCATGAGGAAACAATGATGGAAGAGATGAAAGAATGTGGTCTGACATGAAACAATGATGGAAGAGATGAAAAGAATGTGGTCTGACATAGGAAACAATGATGGAAAGAGATGAAAGAATGTGGTCAACACAGGAAACAATGATGGAAAAGAGAGATGAATGTGGTCTGACATGAGAAATAATGATGGAAAGAGAGATGAAAGAATGTGGTCTGACATGAGAAACAATGATGGAAGAGAATGAAGAATGCTTGGCCTGACATAGAAACAATGATGGAAGAGATAAAAGAATGTAGTCTGACATGGGAAACAATGATGAAGAGAGATGAAAGAATGTGTCCTGACCAGGAAACAATGATGGAAGAGATGAAAGGACATGGTCTGACATAGGAAACAATGATGGAAGAAATGAAAAGAATGTGATAACGCCCAGGAAACAATGATGGAAAAGAGATGAGAGAGAAAGAATGTGGTCTAATGTAGAAGTAATGATGGAAGAGATAGAAAGAATGCAGACTGCATAAAAACAATAGTGAAGAAGATAAAAAGAATGTGGTCTGACATAGAAACAATGATGGAAGAGATAAAAAGAATGTGGTGTAACATAGGAAACAATGATGGAAAGAGAGATGAAAGAATGCTTAATACAACATAGGAAACAATGATGGAAAGAGAGATGAGAAAAGAATGTGGTCTGACATGAAACAATAGTGGAAGAAGTGAAAGAATGTGGTCTGACATGGGAAACAGTGATGAAGAAGAGATGAAAGATATTGGTCTATTATAGAAACAATGATGGAAGAGATGAAAGAATGTGGTCTGACATATAGGAGAACATAATGATGGAAAGAGATGAAAGAATGTGACTACAACATGGAAAACAATGATGGAAGAGAGATGAAAAGTATATGGTCTGACAAAACAATGATGGAAAGAGATGAAGAATGTAGTCTGACATAGAAACAAGTAGTGGAAGAAGAGATGAAAGAATGTGGTCTGGCTTACAGTGTGAAACAATGATGAAAAGAGAGATGAAGAATATGTGGCCCACAACAGGAAACAATGATGGGAAAGAGAGATGAAGAATGTGTGGTCTGACATGGAAACAATGATGGGAAAGAAGAGAGATGAAAAGAATGTGGCACAACATGAAACAATGATGGAAAGAAGAAGAGATGAAAAAGTGTGGTCTGACACTTGGAAACAATGATGGAAGAGAAGATGAAAGGAAAATGTGGTCTGACTTAGAAACAATGATGGAAAGAGAGATGAAAGAATGTGTGGTCTGACATGAAACAATAGTGGAAAGAGATGAAAGAATGTGGTCTGACACAGGGAAACAATGATGGAAGAAGATGAAGAAAGAATGTGTGACCTGACATAGAAACAATGATGGGGAAAGAGAGATGAAAGAATGTGGTCTATTGTGAAACAATGATGGAAAGAGAGATGAAAAAGATGTGTGGTCTGACATAGGAAACAATGATGGAAAAGAAGATGAAAGAAGAATGTGAAAGGACATAGGAAACAATGATGGAAAGAGAAGTAAAGATGTGGTCTGACATAGAAACAATGATGGAAAGAGAGATAAAAGATGTAGTCTGACATGAGAAACAATGATGGAAGAGATATGAAGAATGTGGTCTGACATAAAACAATGATGAAGAGATGAAAGAATGTGGTCTGACATGAGAAACAATGATGGAAGGGGAGAATGAAAGAATGTGGTCTGACATAAAAACAATGATGGAAGAGATGAAAGAAATGTGGTCTGGCATGAGAAACAATGATGGAAAGAGATGAGAAAAGTGTGGTCTGACATAGAAACAACATGATGGAAGAGAGATAAAAGAATGTGGTCTGACATAGGAAACAATGATGGAAAGAAGATGAAAGAATGTGGTCTGACACTTAAAACAATGATGGAAAGAGAGATAAAAGAAATGTGGTCTGACACTTAGAAACAATGATGGAAAAAGAAGAGATGAAAGAATGTGGCCTGACATAGAAACAATGATGGAAAGAAGATGAAAGAATGTGGTCTGACACTTAGAAACAATGATGAAAGAGAGATGAAAGAATGTGGTCTGACATAGAAACAATGATAGAAGAGATGAAAAAGAATGTGGTCTGACGCTGCAAAACAATGATGGAAAGAAGAGATGAAAGAATGTGGCCTGACATAGAACAATGATGGAAAGAGGGAGGTAAATAGAATGTGGTCTGACTTGTGTGAGAAACAATGATGGGAGATGAAAGAATGTAATCTGACACTTAGGAAACAATGATGGCAGAAGATGAAAAGAATGTGGTCTGACATGAGGAAACAATGATGGAAAGAGAGATAAAAAGAATGTGGTCTATTTATGAAACAATATTGGAAAGAGAGATGAAAGAATGCAGTCTGACATGGAAACTGATGGAAAGAGAGATGAAAGAATGTAGTCTGACATAGGAAACAATGATAGGAAAGAGATGAAAAAGAGCCTTGGTCTGACATGAAACAATGATGGAAGAGAGATGAAAAAGAATGTGGTCTGACATAAGGAAACAATGATGGGAAAGAGAGAGATGAAGGGAGTATGATAACATAGGAAACAATGATGGAAAAAGAAATGAAAAAGATATGGTCTGACATGAAACAATGATGGAAAGAGATGAAAGAATGTGGTAATAACAACAGGAAACAATGATGGGAAGAGAATGAGATGTGGTCTGACATAGAAACAATGATGGAAGAGAGAGATGAAAGAATGTAGTCTGACATAGGAAAAAAACAATGATGGAAGGAAAGAAGAAGATGAAAAAATGTGGTCTCACAACACAAAACAATATTGGAAGAGATGAAAAAGAATGGTCTGTAGGAAACAATGATGAAAGAGATGAAAGAAATGTAATATAACATAGGGAAACAATGATAAAGATGAAAGAATGTAGGAAGATCTGTTTGTAGAAACAATGATGGAAAGAAGATGAAAGAAGAATGTGGCCTGACATAGAAACAATGATGGAAAGAGATGAAAGAATGTGGTCTGACATGAAACAATGATGAAAGAGAGATGAAAGAATGTGGCCTGACATGAGAACAATGATGGAAGAGATGAAAAAATGTGGCCTGACATAGAGTAATGATGGAAAGAAGATGAAGAATATACCAGCAACATGAAACAATGATGGGAAGAGAGAGATAAAAAGAATATGGTCTAATGTAGAATATTGATGGAAGAGGAGATAGAAAGAGATATTAGTCTAGCATAAGAAACAATGATGGAAGAAGATGAAAAAATGTGGTCTAACCTTTTAAAAACAACCAGTAGAGAGAGATGAAAGAATGTGACCTATTATAGGAAACAATAGTGGAAAGAGATGAAAGAATGTGGTCTATTATAGAAACAATGATGGAAAAAGAGAGATGAAAAGTGTGGCCTGATGACAATGATGGAAGAGAGATAAAAAAGAATGTGGTCTGACATAGAAACAATGATGGAAGAGATAAGAGTGTGGTCTGGCACTTAGGAAACAACAGTGGAAAGAAGAGATGAAAAAGATAGTGGCCTGACGCGAGCAATGATGGAAAGGATGAAAAAGATGTGGTGTATGAGGAAACAATGATGGAAAGAGATGAAAGAATGTGATTGACATAGGAGTAATATTGGGAAAAGGAGAAGTGAAAAGAATATTGGTCTGACATAGAAACATCAGTGGAAAGAGAGATGAAGAATGTGGTCTGACATAGGAAACAATAGTGGAAAAGGAAGATGAAAGAATGTATTTAACATAGAACAATGATGGGAAGAGATGAAGAATAGTAGTCTGACATAAAGGAAGCATAATGATGAAAAAGAAGATAGAAAAAGATAACTAGTCTGTATAAAACAATAATGATAGAAAAAGAAGATGAAAAAGAATGTGTCACAACTTGTAGAAACAATGATGGAAAGAAGATGAAAGAATGTAGCTGACATGAAACAATGATGGAAAAAGAAGATGAAAGAATGTGGTCACAACATAGGGAAACAATGATGGAAAGAGAGATGAAAGAATGTAGCTGACATAGGAAATAATAATGGAAAAAGAGAGATGAAAGAATGTAGTCTGACACCTAGAAACAATGATGGAAAAGAAGATGAAGAATGTAGTCCACAACATAGAAATAATGATGGAAAGAGAGATGAAAAGAATGTAATCAACCATGAGAAACAATATGATGAAGAGATGAAAAGAATGTAGTCACAACACTTAAAACAATGATGGAAAGAGAGATGAAAATGTGTGACATAGAAATAATGATGGAAGAGATGAAGAATGTAGTCAACAGGCTCGTGAAGTAGAAGATGAAAGAATGTGGTCTGACATAGAAACAATGATGGAAAAAGATGAAAGAATCTGAGACATGAGGAAACAATGATGGAAAGAGTAAAGAATGTGGTCTGACACTAGGCTCATAATGATGGAAAGAGAGATAAAAGAATGTGGTCTGACATAGGGAAACAATGATGGAAAGAGATATATGAAAGAATGTGGTCTGACTTATAAGGAAACAATGATGGAAGAGAGATGAAAGAATGGTCTAACATGAAATAATATGATGAAAAAAGAGATGAAAAGAATGTGGTCTGACATAGGAAACAATGATGGAAAGAGATAAAGGTATGGTCTGACTACAACAATGATGGAAAGAGAGATGAAAAGAATGTGGTCTGACATAGGAAACAATGATGGAAGAGGAATAAAAGAATGTAGTCTGACTTGCAGAAACAATGATGGAAAGAGAGATGAAAGAATGTGGTCTGACATGAAACAATGATGAAGAAATAAGAATGTGGTCTGACATGGGAAACAATGATGGAAAGAGAGATGAAAGAATGGCAGCCTGACATGAGGAGAACAATGATGGAAAGAGATGAAAAAGAATGTGGTCTGACATAGGAAACAATGATGGAAGAGAGATGAAAGATGTAGTCTGACCTGGAAGCAATGATGGAAAGAAGTGAAAAAATGTATTAGTCCCTGACATAGGAAACAATGATGGAAAGAAGATGAAAAAGAATGTGGCCTGACTTGCCAAAACAATGATGGGAAAAGAAGATGAAAGAATGTAATTTTGACATGGGAAACAATGATGAAGAATGAAAGAATGTAGTCCTGACATGAAGCTCAATGATGGAAAGAGAGATGAAAGAATGTGAAGGTCTGACATGAGAAACAATGATGGAAGAGATAAAAGAATGTGGTCTGACATAGGAAACAATATTGGAAGAGATGAAAGAATGTGGTCTGACTTGGAAACTGATGGAAAGAGAGATTAGAAAGAATGTAGTCAGCATAGGAACAATGATAGAAGAGATGAAAGAATGTGGTCTGACATGAAGAGTATAATGATGGAAAAAAGAGAGATGAAAGAATGTGGTCTGACATGGAAACAATGATGGAAAAAGAGATGAAAGAATGTGGTCTGACATAGAAACAATGATGGAAAAGAGAGATGAAAAAGATGTGGTCTGTACCAAGCTCAGCGTGAAAGAAGATGAAAGGGCATGAGTCGACATAGAAACAATGATGGAAGAATAAAATGTGGTCTGACACAGGAAATAGTAGTGGAAGAGATGAAGAATGTGGTCTGACATAGAACAATGATGGAAAGAGAGATGAAAGAATGTAGTCTGACATGAGCAATGATGGAAAGAGATGAAATGTGGTCTGACACTTGAAAACAATGATGGAAAGAGATGAAAGAATGTGGCCTGAACATAAAACAATGATGGAAAGATGAAAAGAATGTGGTCTGACACTTAAAAACAATGATGGAAAGAAGATGAAAAGAATGCTTAATACGACATGAAAATAATAGTGGAAAAGAGATGAAAGAATGTGTGGTCTGACATAGGAAACAATGATGGAAAGAGAGATGAAAGAATGTGGCCTGACATGAGAAACAATGATGGAAAGAGATGAAAGAGATGTGGCCTGACATGGAAACAATGATGGAAAAAGAGATGAAAGAAATGTGGTCTGACATGGGGAAACAATGATGGAAAGAGAGATGAAAAGATGTAGTCTGACATAGAAACAATGATGGAAAAGAGAAGATGAAAAGAATGGCAGTCTGACATTGGAAATAATGATGGAAGAGATGAAAGAATGTAGTCTGGCAGTGAAACAATGATGGAAGAGATAGAATGTGATGTGACATGAAACAATGATGGAAAGAGAGATGAAAGAATGTGGCCTGACATAGGAAATAATATTGAAGAGAGATGAAAAGAATGTGTGGTCACAACATAGGAAGTAATGATGGAAGAGAGATGAAGATGTGGTCTGACATAGAAACAATGATGGAAAAAGAGAGATGAAAAAGATGTGGTCTGACATAGAAAGCGTAGTGGAAAGAGAGATGAAAAGAAATGTGGTCTGACATAGAAACAATGATGGAAGAGATGAAAGAATGTGAGGTCAACATAGGAAACAATGATGGGAAAGAGAGATGAAAGAATGTGGTCTGACATAAAAACAATGATGGAAGAGATAAAGAGATACTGAGTCTATTGCAGGAAACAATGATGGAAAGAGAGATGAAGAATGTGTTGACTTGCAGGAAACAATGATGGAAAAGATGAAGAATGTAATGGTCTGACATAGGGAAACAATGATGGAAGAAGATAAAGAGCCGTAGTCTGGCTATAAGAAATGTGATGAAGAGAGATAAGAATGTGGTCTGACCTAGGAAACAACAAGTGGAAAGAGATGAAAGAATGTGGTCTGACATGGGAAACAATGATGGGAAAGAGAGATGAAAAAGAATAGCCAACTGACATAGGAAACAATGATGGAAAGAATTATAAAAGAATGTGGTCTGACATGAAACAATGAGTGGAAAGAGAGATGAAAGAATGTGGCCTGACATGAAACAATGATGGAAAGAGATAAAGAATACTGGTCTGACATATGAGAACAATGATGGAAGAGATGAAAAAGAATGTGGCCTGACATAGGAAACAATGATGGAAAGAGAGATGAAAGATATTAGATTGTTATGGAAACAATGATGGAAGAGAGATGAAAAGAATGTGGTCTGACACTTGGGAAACAATGATGGAAAGAGAGATGAAAGAATGTGGTCTGACATAGGAAACACAGTGGAAAGAGAGATGAAGAATGGCCAGAATCTGACAGAAACAATGATGGAAGAGATGAAAGAATGTGGTCTGACATAGAAACAATGATGGAAAGAGATGAAAAATGTATTACAATATAGGAAACAATGATGGAAAGAGAGATGAAGAATGTGGTCCTGACATAGAACAATGATGAGAAAGATAAAGAATGTAGTCTGACTTGTAGGGAAACAATGATGGAAAGAGAGATGAAAGAATGTAGTCTATTGGCATAGGAAACAATGATGGAAGAGAGATGAAAGAATGTGGCTGACGCAGGAAACAATAGTGAAGAGAGATGAAAGAATGTAGTCTGACGCAGGAAACAATGATGGAAAGAAGATGAAAGAATGGTCTGACACTAAACAATGATGGAAAAGAGATATGAAAGAATGTGGCTGTTGCGAAAACAATGATGGAAAGAGATGAAAAGAATGTGAAGGACACTTAGAAACAATGATGGAAAAGAGATGAAGATATGAACCATGTAGGCTAATGATGGAAAAGAGAGATGAAAGAATGTGGTCTGACATGAGAAACAATGATGGAAAGAGAGATGAAAGAATGTGGTCTGACATGGGAAACAATGATGGAAGAGAGATGAAAGAATGTGGTCTGACATAGAGCTTAATGATGGAAAGAGATGAAGAATGTATGGTCTGACATAGAAACATTGATGGAAGAGAGATGAAGAGAATGTGGTCTGACACTTAGAAACAATGATGGGAAAGAAGTAGAAAAAGAATGTGGTCTGGCATAGAAACAATGATGGAAAGAGATGAAAGAATGTGGTCTGACACTTGAACAATGATGGAAGAGAGATGAAAAAGTGTGGTCAACATAGGAAACAATAGTGGAAGATGAAAAAGAATGTGGTCTGACATGAGAAACAATGATGGAAAAGAGAGATGAAAAGAGATAACTTAGTCTGACATAGGAAACAATGATGGAAAGAAGATGAAAAAGATGTAGTGCTGACATAGGAAACAATGATGGAAAAGAGATGAAAAAGAATGTGAGATCTGACATAGGCATAATGATAGAAGAGGTAGAAGAATGTATTCTGTTGCCAAAACAATGATGGAAAGAGAGATGAAGAATGTGGTCTGACACCAGGAAACAATAGTGGAAAAGAAGATGAAAAAGATATGTAGTCCTAACATGAAACAATGATGGAAAAAGAAGATGAAAGAATGCTTAATTGACATAGGAAACAATGATGGAAAGAAGATGAAAGAATGTGGCCACAACGCAGGAAGCGCTGTGATGGAAAAGAAGATGTGAAAAAATGTAGTCTGACATAGGAAACAATGATGAAAGAGAGATGAAAAGAATGTGAGTCTGACATAGAAATAATGTTGAAAGATGAAAAGAATGTAATACAACATGGAGGCGCAATGATGGAAAGAGAGATAAAGAATGTAGTCCTGACATAGGAAACAATGATGGAAGAGAGATGAAAGAATGTGGTCTGACATGGGAAACAATGATGGAAAGAGAGATGAGAAAGAATGTGGTCTGACGCAGAAACAATGATGAAGATGAAAGAATGTGGTCTGACACCCAGGAAACAATGATGGAAGAGAGATAAAAAAGATGGTCTGACATGGAAACAATGATGGAAAAGAAATGAGGAATGGTCTGACACCAAAATAACTAGTGGAAGAGAGATGAAAGAATGGTCTGGCATAGAAATAATGATGGAAAGAGATGAAAGAATGTGTGGTCTGACATGGGAAACAATGATGGAAAAGAGATGAAAGAATATTGATCTAACATGAGAACAATGATGGAAAGAGAGATGAAGGGAATGTGAAGGACATGAAACAATGATGAAGAGAGATGAAGAATGTTAATTCTGACATAGGAAACAGTAAGAAAGAGATGAAAGAATGTAGTCCCCAACATAGAAACAATGATAGTAGAAGAAGAATGAAAAAATGTGGTCTAACCTAGGAAACAATAGTGGAAAAAGAGAGACCACAGAAAGAATATGTAATCTGTACCAGAAACAATGATGGAAAGAAGATGAAAGAATGTGGCCTGGCTTGTAGGAAACAATGATGGAAGAGATGAAAGAGTGTAGTCTGACATGAAACAATGATGGAAGAGATGAAAAAGAATGTAGTCTGACATGAAACAATGATGGAAAAGAGATGAGAAGAATGTGGTGACGCAGAAACAATGATGGAAGAGATGAAAAGATGTGGTCAACTTTGTGAGCTAATGATGGAAAGAGATGAAAGAATGTGGTCTGACACTTGGGAAACAATGATGGAAAGAAGATGAAAGAATGTAGTCTGGCATATATGAAACAATGATGGAAGATGAAAAAAATGTAGCCTGACGCAGAAACAATGTGATGGAAAGAGAGATGAAAGAATGGTCTGGCATAGGAAACAATGATGAAGAAGATGAAAGAATGTAGCCTGACATGAGAGCAATGATGGAAAAGAGAGGCGAGAAAGAATGTAGGTCTGACAGAGCTAATGATGGAAGAGATAGAAAGAATGGCAATTCTGACACTTGAGAACTAATGATGAAGAGAGATGAAAAAATGTGGTCGGCATAGGAAACAATGATGAAAGAGATGAAAAAGAAATGTGGCCTGACATGGGAAACAATGATGGAAAGAAGAGATATGAAAGAATGTGGCTGTTGTAGAACAATGATGGAAAGAGATGAAAGAATGTGGTCTGACGCGAGAAACAATAGTAGAAGAAATGAAAGGAATGTGGTCTGATGAGAAATGTGATGGAAAGAGAGATGAAGAGTGTGGTCTGATGAGAAACAATGATGGAAGAGAGATGAAAATGTGGTCTACGGCATGAAACAATGATGGAAGAGATGAAGAATGTGGTCTGACATAGGAAACAATGATGGAAGAAGATGAAGAAGAATGTGGTCTGACACAGGAAACAATGATGGAAAGAAGATGAAAGAATGTAGTCTGTATGAAACTAATGATGGAAAGAGAGATGAAGAATGTAGTGACATGAAACAATGATGGAAAAGAAGATGAAAGAATGTGGTCTGACATGGGAAACAATGATGGAAAAAGAGATGAAAAGAATGTTAGTCATTAAAAGCAATGATGGAAGAAGATAGAAGAAATGTGGTCAACATAGGAAATAATGATGGAAAGAGATGAAAAAAAGAATGTGGCACGACGCGAAAACAATGATGGAAAGAGATGAAAGAATGTGGTCTGACACAGGAAACAATGATGGAAAGAAGATAAAATGTGGTCTGACTACGAGCAAGTGGAAGAGATGAAAAGTCTATTCGACATAGAAACAATGATGGAAGAGAGATGAAGAATGTGGTCTGACGCGAAAACAATGATGGAAAAGAGAGATGAAAAAGAATGTGGCCTGACATGAGAAACAATGATGAAAGAAGAATGAAAGAATGTGGTCTGACATAGAAACAATGATGGAAAAAGAGAGATGAAAGAATGTGGCCACACAACAGAAACAATGATGGAAAAGAGATGAAAAGAAGTGTAGTCAACATAGGAAACAATGATGGAAGAGAGATGAAAGGGAATGTGGTCTGACATAGGAAACAATGATGGAAAAGAGAGAGATGAAAGAATGTGGTCTGACACTTAGGAAACAATGATGGAAAGAAGAGATGAAAAAGATGTGGTCACAACTGAAACAATGATGGAAGAGAGATGAAAGAAATGTGGCCTGACATGAAACAATGATGAAGAAGATGAGAATGTAGTCTGACACCCAAAAGGCTTAATGATGGAAGAGAAGATGAAAGAATAATAATCTGACATAGAAACAATGATGGAAAGAGAGATGAAAGAATGTGGTCTAACATTAGAAACAATGATGGAAAAGAGAGATATGAAGAATGTAGTACAACATAGAAACATTCAGTGGAAAGAGAGATGAAAGAAGATGTGGTCTGACATGCAGGAAACAATGATGGAAAGAGATAAGAATGTAGTCTGTAGAAACATGATGAAAGAGATGAAGAATGTGTGGTCACAACACTTAGGAAACAATGATGAAAGAGATGAAAGAATGTGGTACAATATGAAACAATGATCGGGGAAAGAGAGATGAAAGAATGTGGTCCTGACATAGAAATAATGATGAAGAGAAGTAGAAAGAATGTGGTCTAACATAGGAAACAATGATGGAAAAAGAGATGAAAGAATGTGGTCTGACATAGGAAACAATAATTTGGAAGAGATGAAAAGAATGTGTGTCTGACATAGAAACATAATGATGGAAAGAGATGAAAGATCTTGAAGGACATAGGAAACAATGATGCAGGAAGAGAGATGAAAGAATGTAGTCTGTATAGGAAACAATGATGGAAAGAAGAGATGAGAAAAAGAATATGGTCTGACATAGAAACAATGATGAAGATGAAAGAATGTGGTCTGTTTGTGGAAGGCAATGATGGAAAGAGATGAAAGAATGTGAATACAACATAGAAAACAATGATGGAAGAGATGAAAAAGAATGTGGCTGACATAGAAACAATGATGGAAAGAGAGATGAAAGAATGTGGTTCTGACGCAGCAGAACAATGATGGGAAAGAGATGAAGAAAGAATGTGGTCTGACACTTGGAAACAATGATGGAAGAGATGAAAGAATGTGGTCCTGACATGAAACTAATGATGGAAAGAGAGATGAAAGATGTATGGTCTGACGCAGGAAACAATGATGGAAAGAGAGATGAGAAAAGAATGTCTTCCAGCTATTGCCTGAAACAATAAATGAAAGAGAGATGAAAGAATAGTATTAACATAGAAACAATGATGAAAATGAAGAATGTGGCCTGACATAGAAACAATGATGAAGAAGATAAAATGTGTAGTCTAGAAACATAGGAAACAATGATGGAAAGAGAGATAAAAGAATGTGGTCTGACATGAAATAATGATGGAAAGAGAGATGAAAAATTACAATGACATGTGAGGAAGCAATGATGAAAGAAGAGATGAAGAATGTGGTCTGACATGAGAAACAATGATGGAAAAGAAGAGAGGAAGTAGAATGTAGTCTGACATGAAACAATGATGGAAAGAGATGAAAAAGAATGTGATCCTGACGCAGGGAAACAATGGAAAGAGAGATGAAAAAGATGTGGTCTGACATAGGAAACAATGATGGAAAGAGAGATAGAAAGAATGTACATTACGACATGAAACATAATGATAGAAGAAGATGAAAGAATGTGGTCTGTATAAAAACAATAGTGGAAAAGAGAGATGAAAGAATGTGGCTATTGCCGGAGAAACAATGATGGAAAGAGATGGCAGAATGTATTGACATGGGAAACAATGATGAAGAGATGAAAAAGATATGGCCTGACACCCAGGAAACAATGATGGAAAGAAGAGATGAAAAGAATGTGATTGACACTTGAAACAATGATGGAAGAGAGATGAAAGAATGTGGTCTGACATGGGAAACAATGATGGAAGGAAAGAGATAGAAAGAATGTAGTCTGACACCGAGAAGCAACTGATGAAGAAGAGATGAAAAAAAGATGCTTGGCCTGACATGAAATAATGATGAAGAGATGAAAGAATAACCCAGCCTGACATAGGAAACAATGATGGAAAAGAGAGATGAAAAAAATTAATAGTCCCCAATAGAAAAGCAATGATGGAAAGAGAGATGAAAGAATGTGGTCTGACATGAGAAACAATGATGGAAAGAGAGATGAAAGAGTATGGTCTGACACTAGGAAGCTAATGATGGAAAGAGAGATGAAAAAGAATGTGGTCACAACATGGGAAACAGTGACTGGAAAAGAGAGATGAAAAGAATGTGGTCTGACATAGAAACAATGATGAAAGAGATAGAAAAATGTACGTCTATTGTAGAGTATAATGATGAAAGAGATGAAAAGAATATATGGTCAACCCTTAGAAACAATGATGGAAAGAGAGATGAGAAAGAATGTAGTCTGACATAGGAAACAATGATGGAAAGAGAGATGAAATGTGACCTGTGTAGGAAACAATGATGAAAGAAGATGAAGAATATTGGTCTGACACTTAGAAATAATGATGAAAGAGATGAGAAAGAATGTGGTCTGACATAGAAACAATGAAGTGGAAAGAGATGAAAGAATGTGGTCTGACATAGGAAACAATGATGGAAGAGAATGAAAGAATGTGGCCTGTTGCAGAAACAATGATGGAAAGAGAGATGAAAAGATGTGATCTGACATAGAAACAATGATGGAAAAGAGATAAAAGAATATTAGTCTGACATAGAGAGTAATGATGGAAGAAAGAAGATGAAAAAGAATGTGGCCTGACATAGAAACAATGATGGAAAGAGATGAAAAGAATGTAGTCTGACATGAGAAAACAATATTGTGGAAAAGAAGAAGATGAAAAAGAATGTAGCCTGACATGGAAACAATGATGGAAAGAGAGGTGAGAAAGAATGTGGTCTGACATGGAAACAATGATGGAAAGAGAGATGAAGAATGTGGCTGGCATGAAACAATGATGAAAGAGAGATGAAAGAATAACTTGGTCTGACATAGAAACAATGATGGGAAGAGATGAAAGAATGTGAGTCTATTATAGGAAACAATAGTGGAAAGAGAGATGAAAAGAATGTGGTCTCGACATGAGAAACAATGATGGGAGATGAAAATGTGGTCTGACATAGAAACAATGATGGAAAAGAGATGAAGAATGTGGCCTAGCATAGGGAAACAATGATGGAAAAGAGAGATGAAAAGTATGGTCTAACATAGAAGCAGTGGAAGAAGATGAAAGAATGTGGTCTGACATGAGAAACAACTGATGGAAAAGAGATGAAAGAATGTGGTCTGACATGAGAAACAATGATGGAAAGAGAGATGAAAGATAGTAGTCTGACTTTTAAAACTTATTGATGGAAAAGAGATGAAGATATGTGGTCTAACACTTAGAAAACTAATGGAAAGAAGATAAAAGTATGGTCTGACGGAAACAATGATGGAAGAGAGATGAAAAAATGTAGTCACAACATAGAAATAATGATGGAAAGAAGAGATGAAAGAATGTAGTCTGACATAGAAGCAATGATGGAAGAGATGAAAGAGAATGTAGTCTGACATAGGAAACAATGATGGAAAAGAAGAAGATGAAAGAATGTAAGTCTGACATGAGAAACAATGATGGAAAGAGAAGATGAAAGAATGTAGTCTGACATAGAGAAACAATAATCAGAAAAGAAGATGAAAAAATGTGTCTGACATGAAACAATGATGAAGAAAGATGAAGAATGTAGTCTGACACTTAGGAAACAATGATAGAAAGAGATGAAAAGAATATGGTCTGACATAAAAATAATAATGGAAGAAGATGAAAGAATATGGCCTGACATAGGAAACAATGATGGAAAAAGAAGATGAAAGAATGGTCTGACATAGGAAACAATGATGGAAAGAAGATGAAAAGAATGTGGTCTGACATGAAGTATTGATGGAAAAAGAAGATGAAAGAATGTGGTCTGACATGAAACAATGATGGAAAGAAGAAGATGAAAGAATGTGATCGACACTTAGGGAAACAATGATGGAAAAAGAGAGATGAAAAAGAATGTAGTCTAACATAGGAAACAATGATGGAAAAAGGAGAAATAAAGAATGTGGTCTGTAGGAAACAATGATGGAAAAAGATGAAAATGTGGCCTGACATAGGAAACAATGATGGAAGAGATAAAAGTATGGTCTGACATAAAAACAATGATGGAAAGAGATGAAAGAATGTGGTCTGACATGAAACAATGATGGAAAGAGATGAAAGAATGTGGTCTGACACTTAGGGAAACAATGATGGAAGAGAGAGATGTGAAAGAATGTAAGTCTATTGAAACAATGGTGAAAGAGAGATGAAATGTGGTCTGACATGAAACAATGATGGAAAGAAGATGAAAGAATGTGGTCTGACATAGAAACAATGATGGAAAGAGAGATGAAAGAATGTGGTCTGACATAGAAACAATGATGGAAGGCAGATAGAATGTGGTCTGACATAGGAAACAATGATGGAAAGACAGATAGAAAGAATGTGGTCTGACATAGAAGGCACAATGATGGAAAGAGAGATGAAAGAATGTATTGACATAGGAGGCTCAATGATGAAAGAAGATGAAAGAATGTGGCCTGACATGAGCAATGATGGAAAGAGAGATGAAGAATGTGGTCTGACATAAAACAATGATGGAAAGAGAGATGAAAAATGTGGTCTGACATGAGGAAACAATGATGGAAAGAAGGGTAAAAGAATGTGGTCTGACATAGGAAACAATGATGGAAGAGAGAGATGAAAGAATATGTAATACAACATGAGGAAACAATGATGAAGAGAGATGAAAGAATGTGGCCTGACATGAAACAATGATGGAAAGAGATGAAAGAATGTGGTCTGACACTTAGGAAACAATGATGGAAGAGATGAAAGAATGTGGTCTGACATGGGAAACAATGATGGAAAGAGAGAAGAAAAAGAATGTAGTCTGACATGGAAACAATGATGAAAGAGAGATGAAAGAATGTGGTCTGACATGAGAAACAATGATGGAAAGAGAGATGAAAGAATGTGGCCTGACATGGGAAACAATGATGGAAAAGAGATGAAAAAATGTAGTGGCAGCATAGGAAACAATGATGAAGAGATGAAAGAATGTGGTCTGACATGTAGGAAACAATGATGGAAGAGAGATGAAAGAATGTGGTCTGTATGTAGGAAACAATGATGGAAAGAGATGAAAGAATGTTGGTCTGACATGGGAAACAATGATGGAAAGAGAGATGATAGAAAAAAAGATGTGGTCTGACATGGGAAACAATGATGGAAGAGAGATGAAAGAATGTGGTCTGACATGGGAAACAATGATGAAGAGAGATGAAAGAATGTGGCCTGACAGAAACAATGATGGAAAGAGATGAAAGAATGTAATACAACATGGAACAATGATGGAAAGAAGATGAAAGAATGAAGCCCTGTACATAGAAACAATGATGGAAGAGAGATGAAAGAATGTGGTCTGACATGGGAAACAATGATGGAAAGAAGAGATGAAAGAGCTTGTAGTCTGACATGAAACAATGATGGAAGAGATGAAAGAATGGTGACAGTAGGAACAATGATGGAAAAAGAAGAGAGATGAAAGAATGTAGTCTGACATAGGAAACAATGATGAGAAAGAGAGAGATAGAGAGAAAGAATGTGTAGTCTGACCTGAAACAATGATGGAAGAGATGAAAGAATGTAGTCCTTTGACATAGAAACAATGATGGAAAAGAAGAGATGAAAAAGAATGTGGTCTGACATGAACAATAGAGTGGAAGAGATGAAAGAATGTGGCCTGACATAGAAACAATGATGGAAGAAGAGATGAAAAAGAATGTGGTCTGACATAAAATAATGATGGAAAGAGATGAAAGAATGTGGCTGTTGCATAGAGGGAGACAATGATGGAAGAGATGAAAATGTGTACAATAGAAACAATGATGAAGAAAGAATGAAGAATGTGGCCTGACACTTGAAACAATGATGGAAAGAGAGATGAAAAAGTAATAGTCTGACATGAAACAATGATGGAAAGAGAGATGAAGAATGTGAAGGACATGGGAAACAGAGATTAGTGAATGCAGTGACATAATAATGACGGCAGCAATGGAAATCTCTAGTGGAAGACTTATTGTCAACAGAACATGAAGATAGATAGATAGATAGACAGGTAGGTAGATGAATCGATGAACAGGTAGGTGGACAGATAGACAGGTGAATGAACGGATTGATGAGCTGGTAGATGAATGGATTGATAAGACAGGTAGATAGACAGATAGATAGAGAGGTGATATCAGCATCTCCGAAACTAATTCTGTTCTACCACATCTTGCGTGCTTCAGTAAGTAGCTCCTACCAATCTGAGAGTGCAATTATGCACTCACTCCACCCATGTGGTATGGATGGGGCTGGACTATGGACACTCTTCCATAGGATTGAAGATTCTTACAAGTTAGCACCTGCTATCTACCTGTATGTTACTACACCTGGATGTCCCTACCACCTGTATGTGTCCTTACATCTGGCAATACTACACCTGTATTCTTACGCATGTATGCTACTACATGGGTACACCTGGCCACCAGCAGACATGGACAGTGTATAGCAGAAATGCAAAACTAAACCTAACTACAAACTGTCTGTATACAGACTACTAAAGAAATAAACTTGCAGGACAAAATTCCAGATACAGAGTCCCTTATAAGGCCAAGATTGCAAGCATAAACACCTTGTTACCAAAGTCCCAGGTGAATAGGCTGATCCACATTATGAATTCACAGTAAGCGCATCCCAAAGCAATTGATGTGTCAGAACTTCAAAGTTGCAGATGATAGCGCCAGGACAGAAAAAAATGCGCTGGAGACCTCAAAGTGGCCTCTTAAAATGTCTCTAAGGTGCTTCGATATAGACACACATGCTGGGAATCCCGCACTTATGCAAGATGTCGATGTTTGGCGCTGTAATAATAGCCGTCCATCATGGCGGTGACAGCATCTCAGACATGCCACTGTTGCACCTCTGGTGTGTACAGGTGACTGAGTCAAGTCTAGAACAAGAATCCCGACCGGTGGGGCATACATGATCAGGTTAGACATATGCGTGTTATGTGCTCTGTTATGGTGTCACAGAGCTGTAACTGCGCTGTATTTGGATTTATAGTGAGAAGAGTTGCAGCTGTTGCGTCAACCTCACTGTCATTAATGATTTATGTCGGTCAATGAGTAATGTTATGTCAGTCGATGAATATTATTTCGGTCAATGAAAGATATTATGTCGGTCAATGAGTGATATTATGTCGGTCAATAAATGATGTTATGTCGGTCAATGAGTGATATTATGTCGGTCAATGAGTGATATTATTTCTGTCAATGAGTGATATTATTTCTGTCAATAAATGATGTTATGTCGGTCAATGAGTGATATTATGTCGGTCAATGAGCAATATTATGTCGGTCAATGAGTGATGTTATGTCGGTCAATGAGTGATATTATGTCATGATTGAGTTATATTAAATTTGTAAAATAAAATCCCCACAAATCTTCACCATCTGAAAATATCTGTGAGACTCGCCAGTTCTACAGCATTTGTTTACTTTTGCTGAGATCCTGCAAGATAAGAAAACTATGAGATTCGCCAGTTCTACAGAATTTGTTTACTTTTGCTGAGATCCTGCAAGATAAGAAAAAAAGATCGAGGTGCATGTCATTATTCACCAAAGTGCATTGATGATGGTCCAATCAATCATTTAATCAATCATTTAATCAATCATTTAATCAATCATACTGTGTTTTAATGATGGTATTTGTGAAACAATTTCTATGGAAAGCCAGGACAAAGAACAGAACTTGTTTGAGAGCCCATTTTTGATGCAGAAAGAGTGCATGATTGATTAATGATTAGAGAAGATTAGCTGGTCTCTGTGGCATTGATTAATGATTAGAGAAGATTAGCTGGTCTCTGTGGCATTGATTAATTGATTAGAGAAGATTAGCTGGTCTCTGTGGCATTGATTAATTGATTAGAGAAGATTAGCTGGTCTATGTGGCATTGATTAATTGATTAGAGAAGATTAGCTGGTCTATGTGGCATTGATTAATTGATTAGAGAAGATTAGCTGGTCTATGTGGCATTGATTAATGATTAGAGAAGATTAGCTGGTCTATGTGGCATTGATTAATTGATTAGAGAAGATTAGCTGGTCTATGTGGCATTGATTAATTGATTAGAGAAGATTAGCTGGTCTATGTGGCATTGATTAATTGATTAGAGAAGATTAACTGGTCTATGTGGCATTGATTAATGATTAGAGAAGATTAACTGGTCTATGTGGCATTGATTAATGATTAGAGAAGATTAACTGGTCTATGTGGCATTGATTAATTGATTAGAGAAGATTAGCTGGTCTATGTGGTTAAGATGTTTGCCTTGCGTTGTAAAGGTTGTGGGTTCTAAATCTTTCTGTCCATGTTCTTGCCCATAAGGGAGGCTTGTAGAGTAACTGGACACAATCTAGGTTCAGTGTAACACCTTCCTCTGCAACATCTAAGATCTGTGTCAGAACTTCCTCTGCAAGATTTAGGATCTGTGTCAGATTTTCCTCTGCAAGCTCTAGGATCTGTGTCAGATCTTCCTTTGCAAGATTTAGGATCTGTGTCAGATCTTCCTTTGCAAGATCTAAGATCTGTGTCAGATCTTTCTCTGCAACATCTAGGATCTGTGTCAGACCTTTCTCTGCAAGATCTAATCTGTGTCAGATCTTCCTCTGCAAGATCTAGGATCTGTGTCAGATCTTTATCTGTAACATCTAATATCTGTGTCAGATCTTTCTCTACAAGATCTAGGATCTGTGTCAGATCTTTCTCTCCAAGCTCTAGGATTTGTGTCAGATCTTTCTCTGCAACATCTAAGATCTGTGTCAGATCTTTATCTGCAACATCTAATATCTGTGTCAGATCTTTCTCTACAAGATCTAGGATCTGTGTCAGATCTTTCTCTCCAAGCTCTAGGATTTGTGTCAGATCTTTCTCTGCAACATCTAATATCTGTGTCAGATCTTTCTCTGCAAGATCTAGGATCTGTGTCAGATCTTTCTCTGCAAGATCTGGGATCTGTGTAAGATCTTTATCTCCAAGCTCTAGGATTTGTGTCAGATCTTTCTCTGCAACATCTAAGATCTGTGTCAGATCTTTATCTGCAATATCTAATATCTGTGTCAGATCTTTCTCTACAAGATCTAGGATCTGTGTCAGATCTTTCTCTCCAAGCTCTAGGATTTGTGTCAGATCTTTCTCTGCAACATCTAAGATCTGTGTCAGATCTTTCTCTTCAAGATCTAGGATCTGTGTCAGATCTTTCTCTGCAAGATCTGGGATCTGTGTAAGATCTTTCTCTGCAACATCTAGGATCTGTGTAAGATCTTTCTCTGCAACATCTAGAATATGTGTTGTTGTTTGTAGTCATTCTTATCAACCAAGTTAACCACTCTGTGTTATTTGTATGTGATCTGAGCTTAAGAGTGATTGTATGTTGTGCCAGTTATGTGCCTACAAGTAGGCCAGCGCATCTGATTTTTATTACGCTTTTTATTTACTAGGGTAGCTTTTCTAGGTCTTTACCTTATTTGCCTCTTAGCATGTGCCTTGTAGGTGACAGTGTTACTATTCTTAGCATGTGCCTTGTAGGTGACAGTGTTACTATTCTTAGCATGTGCCTTGTAGGTGACAGTGTTACTATTCTTAGCACGTGCCTTGTAGGTGGCAGTGTTACTATTCTTAGCATGTGCCTTGTAGGTGACAGTTACTATTCTTAGCACGTGCCTTGTAGGTGACAGTGTTACTATTCTTAGCACGTGCCTTGTAGGTGACAGTGTTACTATTCTTAGCACATGCCTTGTAGGTGACAGTGTTACTATTCTTAGCACGTGCCTTGTAGGTGACAGTGTTACTATTCTTAGCACGTGCCTTGTAGGTGACAGTGTTACTATTCTTAGCACGTGCCTTGTAGGTGACAGTGTTACTATTCTTAGCATGTGCCTTGTAGGTGACAGTGTTACTATTCTTAGCATGTGCCTTGTAGGTGACAGTGTTACTATTCTTAGCATGTGCCTTGTAGGTGACAGTGTTACTATTCTTGCAAGTGCTGGCAACACACAGGTGAACCTCACTTTAAAGTAGCACATCTGGGGTTATACTATAGCGTGGCTATCAGATGTGATTGATCATAGAGAGGTCATCAAAGTTAACCTTATACCAGAATCTCTGTAAGATCTTCATGTTTGAGATGTAGATATATATCTCTGTAAGATCTTCATGTTTGAGATGTAGATATATCTCTGTAAGATCTTCATGTTTGAGATGTAGATATATCTCTGTAAGATCTTCATGTTTGAGATGTAGATATATCTCTGTAAGATCTTCATGTTTGAGATGTAGATATATCTCTGTAAGATCTTCATGTTTGAGATGTAGATATATCTCTGTAAGATCTTCATGTTTGAGATGTAGATATATATCTCTGTCTTGTTGTTCATCACCCACAGCTCAAGTATGCAGGGAGAGAAGTACATGGCACACCAGCTACTGGCATTGGAGACGTCCACAAACAAGAAGCGGACAACATAATTAAACAAGTATTTGCATGAGCTACGATGCTGAAGATTCCCACTTGTTAAATAAGCCAAACTGTTTGCTGTTATAGGTTATACTTTTGCATTTAATTATATGTTGATTTTTTAATATTGCATTTATTTCATCTGTTTGGGTTATTTTGTCATTATGGTATCATCATCAAAAAGCTTGTCCTGAGCAGACCATTGTCACCTTAACACTCCTTCGGAATTTCTCTCATAGGTCAGATGTCCTGCCTCTGCGGCCATCATGCTCAAATCATCAGTTACATCCTGAATCCATCTTCTCTGTGGTCTTCCTCTTCTTCTCTTTGCTGAGATGCCTCCTTCCAAGATGATCTTCCCCAACCTTCAATCTCTTGATATATCTAAAATACTTACATTTTCTTCTTCTTATTTGTAGCATTAGCCAGTTTTCTTTGATTTTGAGTTCCTTCTAGATAGATCTATTTGTTCTCTTCTCTGTCCATGATATACATATGATATTCTGTAACACTTATATTCAAAAGTACTTATATGTTTTTCCGTCGCCTTGTTAAATGTCCATGTTTCACACCCAAACGATTATGGTAAGTCTACGTAAATCAGATTCAGCATATTTCTTCTCACATGCACACAAGATGTTTGAACATTACCAAGGTGAAGGTTGCAATATTTTTCCCATTTATGTTCATTTTTATGTCAGAGCGTAAAATTGGGGTTTTTAATACAAGATGTCTTTTGCGTATTCTTAGACTGAGGTGTTACGACAGAGTTGCATACACAGACCTGTAAACACTGACCTGTAGATAAGAACAGGATAGGAATCCATGATTACCCAGGTTATGAGGAGAGAATGACGATGGGTCGGGTTTATCCTGCGGAATACACAGTTGAGTGTCACTAGTCAGGCACTTTAGTGGAACCCGCAAGGAAAATGGAAATGAGGCATCTTAAACAGACCTGGAGAGAGTCTTCTTGGGGAACTGAAGAGTGCTGGACTATCCTGGAGAGCCATAAAGAAAAATCAGAGGCCGGAAAAGTAGTGAATAATGGTTGAGGCCCCATGCTCCACAAGGAGCATCAGATTTAAACAGAAAGTGCACAGATTATCATTTAACAACAAATTATCATCTAACTTTCATCGCAGCATTGGTTGTCTGTAACTCTCGCACATTCCAGAAACATTGTGAACTGACTAAGAAACGTATAACATGACCGGTATTCCATTCATATGTTTTATTCTGAAGATATATATATATATTCTATCTTAAGGTAGCATATATGTTGTCTACAAATTGATATATAACTGGCTGATATTTCAACATATGTTGTTGTTTGTTAGGCATATGAATATGTTTGTACAGAAAATAAACGAGTCATACTGACGTAATGTTTTTTTTTGTTTTATCTTATTTCTCTCTGCCGATCATTCTTAAGCCATTTTTATCATTCTATTGTGATATATAAACAGCCAAACATCAGAACGGGATGTACATGCACAACCTTCACAGTACTAATTGTTGGAGCTCAAGTGCATATCCCTCGGTGGTGTGTTCGGTTTCAACCAGCGTTTGTGTACAGTTCGCTCTCCACTAGCCTTTTGCTGTCCCCAGCCAAATCCTACAAGGCAGCAGGTCGCTATTGTCTTTCAGGGCCCGCCCTCCTGGGCTGATGAGAGTCATCTGCCAAGTTATCTTATTCAATAATTTTTATATATGTCTATCACCTGGTTCACAAGTCTCCATATCTCCATCACCTGGTTCACAGTCTCCATCATCTGATTCAGTCTCCATATGTCCATCACCTGGTTACTATGTCTCCATATCTCCATCACCAGGTTCACAAGTCTCCATATGTCCATCACCTGATTCAGTCTCCATATCTCCATCACCAGGTTCACAAGTCTCCATATCTCCATCACCAGGTTCACAAGTCTCCATATCTCCATCACCAGGTTCACAAGTCTCCATATGTCCATCACCTGATTCAGTCTCCATATCTCCATCACCAGGTTCACAAGTCTCCATATCTCCATCACCAGGTTCACAAGTCTCCATATGTCCATCACCTGATTCAGTCTCCATATCTCCATCACCAGGTTCACAAGTCTCCATATCTCCATCACCAGGTTCACAAGTCTCCATCACCTGGTTCCTATGTCTCCATATCTCCATCACCAGGTTCACAAGTCTCCATATCTCCATCACCAGGTTCACAAGTCTCCATATCTCCATCACCTGGTTCCTATGTCTCCATATCTCCATCACCAGGTTCACAAGTCTCCATATGTCCATCACCAGGTTCACAAGTCTCCATATCTCCATCACCAGGTTCACAAGTCTCCATATCTCCATCACCAGGTTCACAAGTCTCCATATCTCCATCAGCTGATTCACAAGTCTCCATATGTCCATCACCTGTTCTCCTCTAAGTGATTTTGAGTCTTCCATTTTCCCTTTTACAATCTGGTGTCCATCTCAGTGCAGTTTTCATGACAAAGTTAGTCTCATGTGTAACACATGTCTGATCCATCGCCAGCAGACAAAGTTAGTCTCATATGTAACACATGTCTGATCCATCTCCAGCAGACAAAGTTAGTCTCATATGTAACACATGTCTGATCCATCGCCAGCAGACAAAGTTAGTCTCATATGTAACACATGTCTGATCCATCGCCAGCAGACAAAGTTAGTCTCATATGTAACACATGTCTGATCCATCATGATAAAGTTAGTCTCATGTGTAACACATGTCTGATCCATTGCCAGCAGACAAAGTTAGTCTCATATGTAACACATGTCTGATCCATCGCCAGCATCTCTTTTAGATAATGGTGTTCATATTCTCTTGTTGACACTGTGTAAAGCAGTTATTGGTTAGAGATAGTAATCAAATAATAACATCATTAAGGGGGGATACAGATCAAGACATTATTTTTGGTGTTTTCATATTAATGTAGAATTTGTATAACAATTTTGAGAGATTATGAATTAGAAGAGTAGAAAAAGTTTAGTTTACCAAAAAAAAATGCCAAAGCGTTGACATGGAAACAATACAAGATGGCCGCTAAACACAAAATTTCAAATCCCTACGGCTCTGAATCTAATGAATGTAAATGAATTCTGTTTTCACCTTAGGTGAGCAATTGTAATATCTAAAATATTACACAAGTTTTTTAGGATATATTAAATATTACATTTTAAATAATTTTTGGGTAAAAACACCAAAAGCTTTTTGTAACCTAATTTTGGGGGTGTGTTTACCCAAAGCCTTAGGGATTTGAAATTTTATGTTTGGTAGCCATTTTGTATTGTTTCCATGGCAACACATTGACATATTTTGTAAACTAACATTTTTCTACTCTTCTAAGTCATAATCTCTCAAAATTGTTATACAAATTACACATTATATGAAAACAAAGACAAATATT
>JADZMA010000217.1:0-41128 GCA_020796225.1 Arion vulgaris
TTGTGTCCGAGTAAAATGGGGGAAACTTCACTAACCGCCAAGTCATTAACTATACACTTGGGTAAAAATTTTAAAGGAATATGTTTTAGATAGAAGAACTGATATTTATCTTCTAACTGATATAAAGCTATTAATGAAGCTAACTACAAAGAGATTGAGAAATGACATGACCACATAAAAATTTCAAAATGTACAAAATTCACCATGATTGCGGGCCAATAACGAGTTTTTTTTTATGCATTTCACTTTCTAAATAGAACAATTACACAGACACAATTTTTCCCAATTATATAAAGTTAGTACTGCATTCAGAGAATAAATGATTTTTGAACAATGAATTATTACTATTATCACCTCTATTTTTTCATTTCCCGTTCTGCACCCTTTTGTACAATTTTTTCCCCCATGTAAGAAGAGTCTTCAACCTCTTTCATAGATCTCGTTTCTTTTGGGACAGTCCTTATTTTCCCATCCACGTCCATCGACAAATTTTCATAATTGGTCCTACGGCATACACGCCCATTCGTCGTCTCCTTTTCGACCCATCGTCGTTTTTTTTAATGATGGTCCCCAAAAGAGCCAGTTTGTCCTTTAAAAGCTCTTCATTTACTTTGTATTTGGCAAAAAAAAAATCAGGGGTTTCTTTGAAATTTTTTGGGGGGGAAATGTTCCAACTTGTAATGATGATGTGGGATTTTCCAGCCCGACCACTGTATAAAAAAAAACTATCCCTGTTTTATACAAGAGAAAATGTAATAGTGACTGTTTTCATACATAAATTATTTTAATTGTGAATTTTGTATCCTTATACCCTTGATTCTTATATATTGTACCAACATGGAATTTGTCACCGTTATTTGAAAAAAAACTGTAACATTAAGATTACATTGTGTTATTTTTTGCAAGAGTAAGCTGGTTAAACATTTATCTTGTCGTAAAATGATAGACATGGGAACTACCCGGGTATTAAATAGTCAGATTAAAACATTCCAACCATTTATCGGGGAAAAAAACCAGCGAAAATGTTAATCGTTGATTTAATGACTGATATGTTTTTTAAGACCCACCATTATACTCTGATATCCATAAACTATGCCAGAACGATGGCGGGCCCAAAAGAGCTTATATATACACAAAGGTAGATGCGTTTAAAAAATAAAATAACATATGTCAGTACAGAAACGATAAAAGAAAGGGGAAGGGAAAAAGAAACAAGAATCAATTTCGTCTAAAACATTTTTTTACCCCTTTGGCCCAGATTTTTGACACTTCAATGAAAAGCAGACTTCATCAGGAAATTTTTCTGCATCCTTGAGAATGAATAAAGATTTAAAAATTTCCCAAATGTTTGATTACTATTTGAATATTTATTAGTTTATTTAACTCAGGTCTGTATATTTTGAAGCTTTTTGGGAGTATTGGAGCAAATTTTCAAATGGTTGCCATTTGCATTAAATGTAAAATTTTTGGGTTGAGTTCGAACCACATTAACGTTATATTTCCAGTTATTTAATGACAATTTGGTTATTCTAGTGTCCGTCCGGTATACATTTTTCATGAGGTCATCTCACTAAATCGTTTAAACTTTCACCACCCTCATTGTGTTGATACATAGAGATAGGATTTATTCGGGGGAGAAAGACGATCGTAATTTTAAAAAAAGCAATTTTTGGTGCCGTTGTTAAAAAATTCTCCCCCCTACGAATAACGATTTCTAAAAACCATTTGGAAAAAGGGTTTTCCCACATCTCTTGTGCCATGAACCCATTTTAGTCTTCCCCGGGGGTAAAAGGCGAAAGGAAGGGCGCCCAGGATTAGAGAGATTCTTCCCCGCCCTCACCTCCACGTGGTGACCCGGAACTGATGGTAGTTCCGGTCCCAAAGGGCAGGTGCTGGGGGAGACCCTTTCTTGGGGCAAGTAAAATGCGGTAGTCAATGGGGGGATCCGCCTGCAACACAGAGAGCAACCCCAGAGTGACTATTAAGCTCCCCCCTCCCGGTCAAAGGGGAAAAGTTTGAACAAACATGTGGAACCTCGGGGGGTGAATTTGGGAGCCCACGATTTCTCTTGTTGATGTTTTTTGAGCCGAAGAATGCCGGGCGATGAGTTGACCGCGCGTTGGTCCAAGGGGAAAAAATTTCGAATCAAAATTTTGAAGGGGGGTGACCCGCATGGAAAAAGACCCCAGCTTTTTCTTTTTGTGTGTATTTCGGCGATGAGAATCCCGGGGGATGAGTTGACGCATGGGCAACAGGGGGGAAAACCGGTTTTCCCCACTGAAGTCGAACAGCCCAGGGAATTGACGGAAAGATGGGGAGGCACCAGGGCAGAGCGAGGCGAAACGGACGTAAGGGGGACATGTGGCGAAAATGTGAGCATGGAAAGGGAAGGGGATTGGGCGGGGCCCAACAACGCTGGCAAAGTCATAGGATTTACAGAGCAGGCCGGCACAGCAAGAGGGTGCGTCCCACCCACACGGGTAGAACAACGGGAAACCAAGAAAAACCAGAGCAAGCGCGACAGCGGCATGCGCGGCAGCAAAGCGCGGCGGCAGAAAGCACGGCAGCGGGCGCGGAGCGAGCAGGGTGTGGTCCCACCCAAATGTACAGAACAACGGGAAAGCCCAGCAGGGGAAAAGAGTGCGCGTTTCGCTCGCAGGGAACTATGTTGCCTTGTAGTTGTTTGGGGGACAATCAAAGGAGGGAGCAAACCGTACAAAAACCTGAACGGGCGACAAACCAAGGTTTTCATTAAAACACCGGATTTGGGGAGATGGGCTCACCCCGGGGAGGGCAGCCCGTCCAAGCGTAGCTGCCCTGAAAGAAAAAAACTCATCCCTTTTGGGTTTTGGGGGGGGACATAAAAGGGGGGGAAGAAGCAATCCGCAAAAAATAGCTGGCTCAAATCAAAACCCCCACCAAAGGATAAGAACTGTGCTCAAATGGGTTTGGAAGGTTGGTAAGCACATTTTTTGATGTTTGGCTGTTTATATATCACAAAGAAAATGATAAAAAACCCTAGAACGATCGAAGAAGAAGAAAAAGGGAGTCTTGTCCTTTCAGTGAAATGTCCTGCCTAGGTGACCTGCCAGAACATAAGTTCCCCCCGTCTTAGTATACTGAAAAAATGAGCACGGAAGCCCCCCAATTCCCAAAGACAATGGATCAGGGGGAGGCAGATAACATTATTGATTAAATATTCAATTGGCATCTAGTTTGTAATATTGATATGATATCCTTTTTGCTTTACTATTGATGAAACATCAAGTCTTCATCTAGTTCGTACTATGGATGAAACATCAAGTCTTCATCTAGTTTGTACTATTGATGGATTTTCAGTCTTAATTATGTTTGTACTAATTGTGGATTTCAGTCTCATCTAGTTTGTACTATGTCTGGGATATAAGCTTCATCTTTTTGATTTTGTTTGAGATATGTCTCATCTAGTTTGTACTATTAATAGGTTGTCCAGTTTCATGAATTTATGATATTAATAGAATATCAATTTTTTAATTTAGTTTGAAAAAATGATGGTACCCAGTCTTATTTAGTTTGTACTAGTAATGGGGATGGCCATTTTTCGGTATTTTTTATATTGATAGAATATCTTTTTTTGGTTTTTTGAAATGAGGGGATACCGTTTTCAAAGTTTGTACTAGTAATAGGATGGCCAGTCTTCGTAGTTTTTGATATTGATAGAATATAAATTTTTGGTTTAGTTTGTAAAATGATGGGATACCAGTTTTTCATAAGTTTGTACTATTGACGAGATGCCTGATGACATAGCATGTCTTCATCTTTTTTGTACTGTCGATTTGTACTTTCGTCCTTATTTGTTAGATTTATATAAATTATAAAAAGGGCCTTAAAACAAGCACAACAAGATCACCCCCCGACACTCCATAAAGATGTAAAGGGGGAAAAGAAGAAGAAGATACGACCAAAGAAATGTTACAACCATCCCTTTTAGGCAAACGGTCAACGTTATACCTATTTTAAAAAACATAAAAACCACAGAATAGACACCTCTGTTTTTCTGCCCGGACCTAATGCTAGACCACTTTTTGCCACAGAGAACTATTATGGTGCTGACTGGGTTTGTTCTTTCAACTTTTACCCAGACCAAACCTCGATTAAACGATGACTGAAGTGGTAGAAACATAAATACGTTACAAAAATATGGGAAAAGATAACCCAAAAAAAAAAGTGTATCTTGTTTGTGATTATATTCCAGTATGTTATAATAGATTTAGTCACTGTACCGTGGATTTAAGGTGTCGCCTCGCGTTTCAAAATACTGGGGCCCTCACGGGTCGGGGTATTTTTCCAGAATCGGAATCAATTTGGGGTTTAAAGAGTTCGCAGGCATATGGGGGGCGAACGAAAAACGTAGGTCCAGTGTTCAAATTGAGCACGTTAAAAAAATCCTGGTGTTCAATATTATACCATTAGGAACAAAACGCAAAACAAAATGGATAAAATAACTCGAAAGTCAAATTAGATAATAATGAAATAAAAGAACTGCCTTTTGAGATGATTAGTGCCTGATATACGAAAACGAAAAGACCACAAAACATATTGACACGTTGAACCGAAATTGTATAAACAGTAGACTACAGAAAATCAATAAACTACAAAAATGAATATAGGGAAAAAAAATAATAAGATAAAATCCATGTCAATGGCATTAAAAAACCAACTGGGGAAAAATTCAAATGCCTAGGAAGCTTTTTCAAAAGATGAAAAACTAGTGGAAGAGAGATACAGGGTAAAGTGCAAAAGCAAAGATAATTTTTCAGTTGTCCATTTTTAAAAACCCAAACTTATCACAGACAGCTAAAAACAGATGATCCAATTTGCAGCCTGCTCTGTGTTACCAGAGCCAAACAGACAATGAGCAAATCACAGTCACAAAATAAATGTGAAGTGGATGCCTACGAAAATTTCCAACACTAGAATAGAATAATCACGAACATCAGCATAAGAAAGAAAGTTACAGAGCCTTGCTTGAATTACATTGAGAAAAGAAGAATAAAGTGGTTTCCACTTTAAAAAGAATGCAACAAAAATACGTTGTATACAGTCTTCTACAACAAACATCTGGAAAAAAGGCGAGAGGAAGACCACGAAAAAGATGGGTTGGTGGCATAGCAGAATCCTGTCCAAAAAAAAAAATATCGCCCGCCACAGAGCAGCTCAAGACAAAAAAAGAAACTGACGATACGGGCAACAATCTGGGAAGTGGACGACAAAAGATGAAAAGAAGAAACAGAACAAGCAAAGGCAGCTAATGGGTGCCTAAGAGTAACCCCCCCTTTTGATAACAACGAAGTGTGTTTGTTGTGTAACGGTTCACGGGGTTTTCTGCCTTTGGGGAAAATTAGGTCACGTGTGTGCTTCACTGTTGTCCATCCTTGCCACCTTTTTCTAACACAAACAAGTTTTGGGCTTATGTTACTGCTAAATTAGAAAGACAAAAAAAACTTGTCACGTCCTAGAAGATATTTTACATCGGACTTCCCATTTCAGCCAGGTCGTCACAAATTACTCATTTTAGTGCAACACCCCCTTTTGGCCATGGTCGAGACGGATATTTGAACATCGTGGTGTCAAAACGTGCCTGACCATAATTTATATTAAATTTTTTAACCTATAGTTGGGGATTGTTTTTTCATTTGAACATTTTCGATAACTTCCAAACTACACACTATTCACCAACCTAGCTTCAGAATCTGACATTTATCATTTCACCATGACTTTTTGGGGGGGATATGGCGAGTGCCGAGTATGCCCCATACACAAACGCCCTGCATACGCATTTTGAGGGATGCTTTTAGATCTTCTGCCAATTTCTTCAGGACATAGGGGAAAGACTTTATGCATGGGTTGTGCATCATGGATAGAATTTTTTCATTGAATTTCGTTTATTTGTTTTTATTATGTAGAGGTTCACATCCTTTTTAAATTCCCCCGGCACGCCCTTTAACATAAGGTCGAGCCTTTTTTGGGTTTTTGAGCGGGAGGCAAACATTAAAAATAAGAATTAACCCTGGGAGAACTAAGATTACTTTTTTGGGTTTCGAGAAAACCCGAAGCGACTAGCGTTACATCCTTTCAGCTTTTGCCAGCTGTCGCCCACAGTGAGGGGTCCCCAAATAACACTACCGTCTTTCCATTCATGACTGCGAGTTGGATTTAGTGGCATATCAATGGATTGTGTGTTTGGTCCCAAGGGGCCCGCAATGAGAGAGGGCCCGACAATGACCGGTGTTTTAATGTTCCAATGTTCAGAGTGTAATCAAATCGCCCACATCCACACGTACCACAAATAGTTTATATGAAAAAGGGAGAATGCCCAATTTTGGGGTTAGTAATCCATCAAAGTGTCAAAACAGCAATGTTTAATTGAAAGTATTTTTTAAAGGACGTATTATTTAAGCCCCCGGAGTGGGGATCAACCGCGGGCTGGCAGAAAAGTCACAGGTTCACCAGATTCATGTTTGGCACCCAACCGAAGGGTTAACCACGGTACGGGAAGAACTGAAAGCTCGGCCTGGGCGATAAAAAACCCCCCAAAAAAGGACGTATTAACAAATTTTTTTTCTTTTTTAATACTGTTTTTTCTTGCAGCGTCAGTATAAGAAAAGATTTAAGAATTGGCTTATGTACATTGTGTCTTTTTTATTTTAAAGTTTTTGGGTCCACCTTTGTTTTTTATCTGAGTAAAAATTTCCTTTGAGGGCATTGTTGTTGGCAATCTTAAGGGGGCCCGACCGTTTCATTTGTTTTTTGTTTTTTTAATTTAGTTCAGTATTGATGTTGTAACTATTTTTTATTAATGTCTTCCTTCCTATTTCTTTTTTTCTGATACTTCCAGCACTCTTTCAAAAATTCATCATGTCGTGACTATAAAGTTATTTTGTCATTTATTGACAACTTTTAGGGTTTTCATGATATCAAAAGTCGGAAGTAAGATCGAGTTTTACAACTTTGGGGAGTAAAAATTTAAATATGTTGATCGACGAAACAAACAAATGCTGTACATTTTTATAATAATGGGTTACGAAAATCAACAAATCTGAGGGTCAGACTGGGTCAGATCAGACTGAGAAAATCGTAGGGTCAAAAAACTAGGGAAAAAGGCGAAGAGCAAAGACTGGTATATAATATTACAAAAAAGGGAAAAATTAATTATAAGATATGAAAAAAAAAACATAAATTTTTGCTTTAAAACCTTTTTCAAGAACAGAAAAACAGAAAAAATAAAAATTTAATAAAACATGACACTAAAAATGATTGATCAAAAGATACTGGGATATACCCGCGTGGTCAGATCTCGTGAATGAAAGAATGGGCAGGAAAGGGAAAACAATTAGGGTTTCGATTGGTGGCCAATGGGAAAGGGGCAGTCAGGTTACGTAAGAAATTTTTTACAGGTGGGGAAAAAGACCCCACGGGAAGAGCAGGGAGGTAGGTGAAGAAACGTCGATAAAGGGAAGACCGACAAACATACGCTGTGTAAAAACGTACACCCCCATACAACATGAGCCCTATTCGGCCAATATGGATTGCATACACCCGAAACAAAGGCGGGGATTTCCCAATGTTCCTGGGGGGGAAATTAAAGGGGGCCCCAGATATGATATTGACGATAACGGAAGATAATATGCAAAAGAAAATGATAGAAATGACACTGAACGGGTCCCAGTGACTAAACTAGAATTCTGACCACCGTTCACGAACGACTCGAGCCCTACTTCAAAACATCCTTTTGTCCCAACGAACACAGGCAGAACCAATGTCGGGGGGCTAGAACAGGAGAGAAGGCAAAAGTGACACCCAGAGTGTGAGCCCAATTCTGACGATGAATAGGGGGAAGGCATGTGATACGCGAGAAAGGAAAAGAACAGGGGGGGGGCTGGAGAGGGACAAAAGAAGAGGAAATGGTAGTGGGGTCAAGGGGGGGGGGGTGATAAAAGAGAGAATGAAATAAGAAGAAAAAGGACAGTGGGCATAGACACTACGCGTGCTGAAGTCGTACATTGATACCTTTGGGGGAATACACCCAAACGGTCAATCAACCGACATTCCAAGATAACCCGTGGGGTCATGGAGGACAGACAAAGACCCCGGGGATAGAGACATCGTCCTGCCGTGGTGACAGGGGCCATTGAAATGGGCAGCCACGGGGGGGACGTTGAGATGTCCCGGAGGTGCTGAGCGAAGGGTCACCAAGGCGCAAGCCTGTTCACCTTTTATGCCATCCCACAGCGCTTGCAGAGAATAGCAAAATAAGGTTGGGGAGACACAGAAGCTTTTTCGGGAAATAAAAGGGAAATGTTAGGAAGGAGAAGTAGTGGGCCCGGAAGAGTAAGGACAGGTGTAGCAAAAGGGGCCCAGAGATGACAAACCCCCACGTTCCCCCCGAGGGGCGGAGCCTACGCGTACCAGAAGGTCGCAGGTTCTTTTCCCTCCGAAGGCCACCAGGAGGAGAAAAAATTCCCGGGGGAAGCTGGGTCTTCCCCGGGAAAATCCGGCCACGGAGGGATACGGGCAGAGGGGATTTGGGGGGTGAAAGGGAGCACCAATTTTGGGACGGTCACAAGGGGGACGGGGAGGGGGAAAGGGGGACGAGAGATAGGTAGGACAGACGAAGAGCGTTGATGAGAACCTTTAGGGTAAAGAGGTCGAAAGAAGTCGAGCATCTTTGAGCACGGGACGAAAAACGTCGTCCTGACACAAGCGTCGGGGACGAAGAGCTGAGAGAAAGGTAGAGAGGCGACAAGCCAAGGTGATGAGTTTTAGAAGGTAGTTTTAGAGTCAGGACTTATAGTAAACAGTGGTAAGGAGAGATGAGACACCGATGGGACAGGATGTCAAAAGTTTACTGACGGGGGGAGATGGCAGAGGAAAATTGATGGAGGGGGGAATACCGACGAATCGAAAAACTGTAGCAAGTCACTTTCCGACATGTCCGTAATCCCACTCCCCACAATGTATCGGCGGTACATGAAAGGTAATCCAAAAACCTGAAAGAGAGATGTTCCAAGTGGCCCGAACAGGGAAAAAATGTCCCATCTTTTCCCATGGGAAAGCGCAATCATCAAAGTATTCACCATTGAACCGAAGGAATTTGTAGTAAGTGTTCAGCTAAGGAGTGAGAGTAGTGGCAATAGAGGGGTGGGGTCCCGGGGTCCAGGAAGAACTGGGGAGCAGCAACCCTCCGGGTGGGGGGTGGAGGTATAAAAGGGGCATACGTCCAAAGGGAAAAGACGATAGGGGGACCGGGAGTAGGGAGGTCGAAAGAAAGGTAGATAAAACATGTGTGGTGTCCTTTGGAAGGAGGAAGTTTCCACCAAGGGCGGAAATGCGTCAAGGGCCGAACATCGGTGGGGGGGCAGGCTGAAAAAATGGGTCGGCCCGGGTTATTGGGTTTTTTTGGGTCTTAGGGAAACAAGTAGAGACATGGGTTGCCAAAATTGGCCTTCATGATACGAAGAGAATCTGCGCAGGGGGGAAAATGTTCTGTAGAATGAAAATTGGGTGGTCTAAGATTATTTTGATGCGATATTGCATCCAAGACTAGGCGGTATGAAGAAGTGCAGAGAGTTGGGGAAAAACCCACGAAGTGGTCCTTCCCCATAAACAACCGGGGAAACACCCTTATCGGAGGTTTTAAAGACAATATCATCCCGAAAGCGGAGACTGGTAAGAGCCGGGGCTCGCTGGGTGATATTGGAACGCCGAAGAGGGGGGGGTCAAGTGGGTAGAGTGGAGAGTGTTGGAAAACGCTCCAGGGGTTTGAGGACGCAAAGAAGGAGGGGTCCAATCGTGTTTACGATGGGGTGAGCCAAAGAAAGGTTCTCGACAGGGGGGAAGGAGGTGGAGGTTTATTAAGAAGGGGCCGAATACGAAGCCCACATGAAAGGCGGAACGTCATGATAAAGGGATATTTGTCCGAGGAGGGCGGAGAGGAATGAAGGAGACCCCGCTGGGATGGATATTTCATCAGCAGAGAGAGGAAGATCGGGGGGGATACACCCCGACAATGAGGAGATCCGGGTGGGGCGGAGGGGGGAGGACGAAGATGGGAAAACTTTTTTTTGGGATGCGGAGAGACACGGGAAAATTCCCCGTTTAAAGAGTAACCATGCGTAGAAGGAAGAGCTGAAGAGGGGAAATCGAGGATGGGGAGAGATGAGACGAATGCAGTTGGGAGATGGGTACCCCCGTTCCCGAATCATGAGTATGACTGTCGGATACGCCGCATGGGAAACCGATGCCGGGCAATGCGATTCAATCGGTGGAGAGTAGAGGGGTGAAGATGGCCAATGAGGGGGGAAAGGACGATGGCCCCTGGTAAGACATGATGGGGAAGACAAGGGAAAGGAATTTCGATGGAGTTTAAACGAGTTTTTTTAAAAGGAGGAAGGCAAAACTGATTGCAACTTAAATCCGGGGCAAAGTCTGAAGGGCAGAATAGAGCAGGAATGGATTGAGATAAAAGATGAAAGGACGGATGATGGAAAGATAAAGGGGAAGGGAAGGTGAATAGGGAACAAGAGATAACTAAGTGTAATGAGATAAAAAAAAAAAATAAACAGGAGATAGAGAAAGGGGTAGAGCGAATATATAAATAATAATGCGATAGAAAATCAACAAATCTGAGGGTGCTGGACCCGATCAGATCTGGGGAAAATCGTAGGGGTGGCTGCGGTAATACTGAGGAAATAGGCGATAGAGCAAAGACTGGTATATACAGTATTAAAAGAAGGGGAAAAAATTTAAATTTTAAGATATGAAAAAACAACATCAACGTTTGGTGTTAAGACCTTTTTCAAGAACAGAAAAAAAAGAAAAAAAATTAACTAAAAATGACACAAAAATGATCTGCATAAAAAATACTGGGATACGTACCTGCGTGGTCAGCATCTCGTGAATGAAAAAATGGAAGGGAAAAAGAAGACATTTGGGTTTCCGATTGGCTGGCCAATCGAAAGGGTCAGGGGAGGTTACGTAAGAAATTGTTTGTACAGGTGGGAACAAAGACCCCACGGGGGGAAAAGCAGGGAAAGGGAGTAAGAAACGTCGATAATAGGTTAATGACCGAATAGCATACGCTGTTAAAAAACGTACACCCCCCTACAACATGAGCCCCATTCGGCCAATATGGGTTGCAAAACCCGATAACAAAGGGGATTTTCCCAAAGTCCTGGGGGACATAAGGTCCCCAGATATGTATACCAGACGAAAGCAGAAGATAAGTATGGTAAGAAAAAGGGTAGAAAGACACTAGAACGGGCCCGGACTAAACAGGAACTGACCACCGTTCACCAAGAACGACTCGAGCCCTATTTTAATATGCATCCTGTGTGTCCGGAACAAAAAAACAGGCAGAATCCAATGTCGTGGCTAGAAAGAGGGGGGAGAAGTGTCAAAAAAGGGCACCCAGAGGAGCCGAATTTGACGATGAAAGGGATGATAGTGCCGGATACTGCGTAGAAAGGGGAAAAGAACAGGGGGTGGGTGGAGAGTGGCAGACAGAAAAGGGAAAAGGTAGGGGTCAATGGGTTTGGGGGGGGAATGAAAAGAGAGAATGAAATAAGAAGAAAAAGGACAGGGGTTTGACACTAGGTGCAAGTCGCATTGATACCTTTGACACACACCCCAAAAGGTCAACAACCGACATTTAATGATAACCCGCTGCGGTCAGGAGGAGCAGACAAAGACCGGTGATAGAGACATCTGTCCTGCCGTGGGGACAGGGCCATTGAAATGGACAGCTACCGGGGGGGGGCAGTTAGAGATGTCCCGGAGGTGCTGAGCGCGGTCACCAAGGCGCAAGCCTGTCTCACCTTTTATGCCATCCCAAGGCGCAGAGAATAGCATAAAAAGGTTTGGGGGACACAAGTGAAGCGTGGGAAATAAAGGGTTTGGGAAGGAGATAGATCCCGGGAAAACGTAAGACAAAGGGGGAGCAACGGGGCCAGAGCACGTGAACCCCACGTGTCCCCCCCGAGGGCGAGCCATGCGACCAGAAGGTCGCAGGTTCTTTTTCCTCCGGAAGGCCACCAGGGGGGAGAGGAAAAAAAAACCGGGGGAAGCTGGGGCTTCCCGGAAAACCGCAGCTCACGGAGAAGGATACGGGGCAGAGGGGCATTGGGGGTGAAAGGTGAGACCAATTTGGAGGGGCCGGGACGGAGAAGGGGAGAGCGGTGGACGAGAGATAGGAGGACACGACGGGGCGTTGAAGAACCTCTTCAGGGGAAAGACGGCGCGAAAGAAGTCGACATCTCTGGCACGGTGAGAAAATCATCGTCGTCCTGAAAAAGCGTCGGGACGAAGTAGCTGAGAGAAAAGGGAGAGAGTTTCGACAAGAAGGGGGTGATGATGTATATGAAGGTAGTTTAGAGTCAGGGGCTTATAGTAAACAGGGAAGGAGAGAGAGACACCGATGGAGACAGTGATGTCAAGGTTTACTGACGGGGGGAGATGGCAGAGGTAAACTTTAGGAGGGGGAAGTCACCGACGAATCGAATAAACTGAGCAAATCACTTTCCGACATGTCCGTAATCCCACCCGCACAATGTATCGGGGGGCATGAAAGGTATAGGGGCCAGATAACCTGAAAGATGAGATGTTCCAAGTGGCCCCCAAAAAGGCAAGTAACGTCCCATCTTGGGGCCCATGGCAACGCCGCTAATCTGATCAAAGTATTCACCATTGAACTGAAGGAATTTGTAGGTTTCCAGTTCAGCAAGGGGTGAGAGTAGTAGTGGCAATAGAGGGGTGGGGTGGATCCAGGAAGAACTGGGGAGCAGCTAAACCATGCGATGGGGGTGGAGGAAAAGGGGGGGCATAGTCCAACAGGAAGAGAGAAGGGGACCTGGGAGAGGGAGGCGGGGGTAAAGAGTGTGGTGTCCTTTAGGAAGGACGGGTGCTCCACCAAGGGGCGGAAAAAGGGCAAGAAAGGCCGAAATCGATTCGGGGGGGGGGAGCAGGCTGAAACAATGGGGCGGCCCGTTTTTTTTGGGGGGTTTTGGGAAAAGAGCATGATTGCCAAGATTGGCCTTCATGATAGAAGAGAATCTGCGCTAGGGGGAAAATGTTTAGAATGAAAGTCTGGATGGCTGGGCACCAGATTTTGATGGGTATTTCATCCACCAGACAGGCGGTATGAAGAAGGCGAGAGTTGGGGAAAAGCCCTAGAATGTACAGGTCCTTCCGCCATCAACAACCGCACCCCCCCTTATCGGCAGATTTTTTGACAAACTCCCGGGGAAACGGAGACGGTAAGGCCCGACTCCGCTGGGGGGATATTGGAACGCCGAAAAGGGGGGGTCGAGACGGGGGTAGGGGAGAGTGTTGAGATATAAAGCCCAGGGGGTTTAGAGGACGCAAAGAAGGAGGGGTCCAATCGTGTTTACGATGGGGGGAGCCAAAGAAAGGTTCGTCGACAGGGGGCAAGGAGGTGGAGGTTTTTTTAAGAAGTGGTGCCGTGAAGCCCACAGAAAGGCGGAACGTCACTGATAAGGGATATTTTTGGGGGTAGGACGGAGAGGGAAAGAAGTTGAGACCTTTGTGAGGAGGGAAATTTACGAGAGAGAGGAAGATCGGGAGGGGTCACCCAAATTTTAGGAGATCCGGGTGGTGGCGGAGGGGGGGGGACAAGATGGGAAACTTTTCTTGTGGGGTGGGGGACACGGGAAAGTTCCCTGTGGGAAAAAGGGAAACCCTGGGAGAAGGAAGAGCAAGAGGAAGTGGGGGTGAGAGAGAGATGAGACGAATGCGCAGTTGAGAGATGGATACCCCCAGTTCCCCCAACATAATGACTGTCGGGTACGCCCGCATGGGTGGAAACCGCATTGCCGGGCAATGCGATTCAATCGGGGGGAGTAGAGGGAAAGACCCAAATGAGGGGGGAAAAACGATGAAACACTGTAAGACATGATGGGAAGACAATTGAAGGAAATTACGATGGCAGTTGAAAGAGTTTTTTTAAAAGTGAGGAAGGCAAAACGATTGCAACTTGGGGAAAACCCGGGGCAATAGTCTAAGGCAGCGAATAGAGCAGGAAGGATTGAGATAAACGAAAAGGACGGAGATGGAAAAATACAAGTGGAAGGGAATGAATGTGAACAAGAGATAATATAGTGCTAGGGGATAAAAAAAAATAAACAGGGGAAGCAGAAAGGGGGAGAGCAATATATAAATAAAATAAATAAAAATCAAAAACTGAGGGTCAGATGGGCAGATAATCGAGGGGAAAACAGGGGGTGGGTTGAGGAAATAGGGGGAATAGAGCAAAGACTGGTTATAAAATTTAAAAAGAAGGGAAAAAAATTTTTATAAGATATGAAAAAAAAACACCAAATTTCTGCTTAAACCTTTATCAAGAAAAAAAAACAGAAAAACTAAATTAAATAAAACATGACACTAACAAAATCTGCATCAAAAAATACTGGGTACACCTGGTGGTCAGCATCCGTGAATGAAAAAAATAAGGGAAAAGGGAAAAATTTGGGTTCGATTGGCTGGCCAATGGAAAAGGCGTGGCAGGGACGTAAAAAATTTTTTACAGGGGGGAAAAAAGACCCCACGGGAAGAGCAGGAGAGGTAAAGAAAACCCGAAATAGCGTTAATGACCGATAAGATACGTGTGTAAACACGACACCCTACAACATGAGCCCTATTCGGGCCCAAAATGGATTGAACACCGAAACAAAGGGGGATTTCCCAATGTTCCGGGGACACGTGTGTCCCCAAAAAGTATACCAGACGATAACGAAGATAAGTAAAGAAGAAAATGGGGTAGAAATGACACCAGAACGGGTCCCCTGACTAAACTGGGAAACCGACCACCCCACCAAGAACGACTCGAGCCCTACTTGGCAAAATATCCTGTGTTCCGGAACGAACACAGGGAGAATCCAATGCGTGTGGCTAGAACAGAGGGGGGAGAAGTGCGTGACACCCAGAGTGTGAGCCGAACTGACGATGAAAGGGATGATAGTGCTTTATACTGCGTAGAAAGGAATAAGAACAGGGGGTGGCTGGGGAGTGGACAGACAGAAGAGGAAATGGGAGTGAGTCAAGGTTTTGGGGGGGGTAGATGAAAAAGAGAATGAAATAAGAAGAAAAAGGACAGTGGGGATAGACACTCCTGCTGAAGTCGACATTTATACCTTTTGGGGAACTACACCCCAAAAGGTCAATCAACCGAATTCCAATGATAACCCGCTGCGGTCATCGGAGGAAGACAAAGACCGGTGATAAAATCTGTCCGCCGTGGTGACAGGGCTGAAATGGACAGCTACCGGGGGGGGAAAAAGTTAGGATGTCCCGGGGGTGCTGAGCAGCGGTCACCCAAAGGGGCAAACCCGTCCCCTTTTATATGATCCCAAGGCGGAAAAGGGATAAATAAGGGGAGCAATGAAGCTTTTTCGGATAGAAAGGAAGTGTTAGGGAAGGAGATTAGGCCGGAAGACGGGGGGGACAGGGTAGCAACGGGGCCAGAGCAGGGCAGTCCCCACGGCCCCCAGAGGGGGGGGGACCCACCGCACCAAAAGGGCGGAGGTTTGTTTCCCCCGGGGAAAGGGACCAGGGGGGGAGGAAAAAATCCGGAGGAAGCTGGGTCTTCCCGGAAGATCCGCATACGGAGAAGGGGAAAGGGGCAGCAGGGCATTGTGGGGGTGGGGGGGGCACCAATTTGGGAAACCCGGGGGCGGGGGAGAAGGGGGGAGCGGTGTGACGAGATAGGGGAGGGAAAGACGAAGGGGGTTGATGAGAACCCCTTCAGGAAAGAGGCGTGAAAGAAGTCGAGCATCTCGAGCACGGTGAGAAAAAACATCGCCCCCTGACAAAAACGTCGGAGACGGAGCTGAGAGAAAGGAGAGAGTGCACGCCGGGGGTGATGATGTAAAAAAAGAAGATGTGGGCTTTTAGTAAACATGGAAGGAGAGATGAGAACCGATGGGACAGGATGTCGGGGATGACGTGGGGGAGATGGCAGAGGAAACTGATGGACGGGTGGGTCACCGACGAACGAATAAACGTGAAGTCACTTTGACATGTCCGTAACTCCCACTCCGTCATCAATGTATCGGCGGTCGAAAGGAAGGGGCCGATAACTCTGAAAAAGATGTTCCGGGCCCATGAACAGGGAAAACATAATGTCCCCCCTTGGGCCCATGGCAACGCCGCTAATCGATCAAAGTATTCACCATTGAACTCGAAGGAATTGGGAAGACCGTTCAGCTAAGCGAGTGGGGGAGTGGCAAAAGAGGGATGGGGTCGCGATCCAGGAAGAACGAGAGCAGCTGGCCACGCGATGGGGGATGGAGGATAAAGGACAACGTCCAACAGGAAAGAGATAAAAGGGGACCTGGGAGTAGGAGGCGGAAAAAGATAAAAATTTTGGTGTCCTTTTGGAAGGAGGGGAAATGTCTACCAAGGGTCGGAAAATGCGTCAAGAAAAGGGGAAATCGATTCGGGGGGGCAGGAGCAGGCTGAAACAATGGGTTTTTCCGGGGTTTTTGGGCTTGTGGATCTTGGGGAAAAAGGGAGAGACATGGATTCCAGATTCCCTTTATGATACGGAGAATCTGGTAGGGGGGAAAATCGTTCTGTAGAATGAAAGTCTGAGGTCTGGGGACCAGATTGTGATGCGAATTGCATCCACCGACTAGGGGGGTATGAAGAAGTGTCAGAGAGTTGGGGAAAAGCCCCAGAAGTACAGGTCCTTTTCCATAAACAACGCACCACCCTTATGGAGAGTTTAATGACAAATCCCGAAAGGGGGACTGGTAAGAGCCCGACTGCTGGGGGGGATATTGAACGCCGAAGAGGGGGGGGTCGTAGACGTAGGATAGAGGGGGAGTGTTGGAGAAAAACCCCAGGGGGTTTAGAGGGGCGCAAAGAAGGAGGGGTCCAATCGTGTTTTAAAGGGGTGAGCCAAAGAAAGGTTCGTGAAGGGGGCAAGGAGGTGGAGGTTTAGAAGAAGTGGTGCTGAATAAAGCCCAGATGAAAGGCGGGAACGTCACTGATAAGGGTATATTTGTCCGAGGTAGGACGGAGAGGAATGAAGTTGAGACCTTTGCTGAGGATGGATATTTCATCAGCAGAGAGAGGAAGATCGGGAGGATACACCTGAAAAGGGTGGGGAGATCCGGATGGTGGCAGGGGGAGGACGAAGATGGGAAATGGGGTGTAGTGTTACACAGCAGTATGCTATGTCGGTCATTAACGCTATTATCTGACTTTTCCCTTCCACCTACCTCTCCTGCTCTTTCCCACGTGGGGTCTTTGTTCCACCGTACAAACAATTTTTTACGTAACCGCCACTGACCTCTTTCCGATTGGCCAGCCAATCGGTAACCTAATTGTTTTCCCCATTTCCTGTCCATTCTTTCATTCACGAGATGCTGACCACGCAGGTACGTATGCCAGTATCTTTGATGCAGATCATTTGTTAGTTCATGTTTTAGTTAATGTACATTTTTATCAAGCTGTGAACATAATAACGAAACAACAGAATCCAGCCCAGTTTGTCTAGTTTTTTTAAAAAAGAGTAAAACCTCTTTAAGACGAGTTACGTATCTTTCAACCCACAGACAAGTATATTTTGTTTTGGGGTCATATCAAAAGACGCAGGCTAACAAACTTACAAAAAACTAGAATTATCCCCCTGAGTATTCAGAGTTTATCCTTACAAATAAAAAATCTGTCCACACGACACACCCACATACCTTGCTACAAATATCATCACAACAACAGCAGTCTGAGCTGTTCTGTAATACTTTGGGAGCCAATGTGGGAATCTCTTGTCCGGCAGTATCCCATATATCCAGCTTGACACTCTGTTCACCCACCTTTAGTGTTTGTGTAATATACGCCGCTGTAGAGCGTATATAAAATTAGTTTTCATTATGATGCTTTTATTTTAAGTGAACAGAAAAGTATGAATTTGGTGAACCGATAAGAGTAGGGGTGAAAGTTATGGGCCTTTTGAACATTTATGAAACGGCAACTATGAGAACAACTTTTCTTTCTACTTCACCTTGACTCCAACGGAGCACATGTTCAATAGAACTTCTTCCAGCTCTTCCTTCTCCTGCCATCCCTTTCCAATTCTTCCCATGTTTTACCTATCTTTTAATATTGTCTTCAGCCTCTCTACCCAGGTATGTCTAGGTCTTCCTCTACTTCTCTTAAATAACTACATGTATAACATTTACTAAGTGAAGATCATTGATTGGATTTGAGAGTGAGGCTTTGGTTAGTATTTGGAGACGTTGTTCTTAGAGTGAGATTTTGTCTCCAGTAGTGAAGCGTTAACATAAGACAATCTCTCCCACAAAGAGCGCAGCACTAAATACAGTGGCATCAGACCCAGAAGACGACCACGTAAACGATGGAATGGCGGAATATCTAAGGAACTAAATTTACCTTTGCAAGCGCAACAGGGCAATGTATGGGTGGAAGCATGGACATTTAATAAAGCAGGAAAACATATAAGTGCTTTGAATACAATGTTACAGAAGAGTCCTTCGTATATATTGGACAGAGAAGAGAACAAATAAATCTATCCAGAAAGAACTCAAAAATCAAAGAAAACTGGCTGATGCTACAAAAAGAAAGAGAAAATTGAGATATTTTGAAATATAAAAAGGCATGAAGGGCGGGAGAAGACCATCATGGAAGGAGGCATACTGGCAAAGAGAAGAACAGGAAGACCACGGAGAAGATGGATTCATGATGTAACTTATGGTTTGAACATGACAGCTACAGAGGCAGGACATCGGGGCCATGAGAGAGAGAAATTCCGGAGGACTGTTGGGTGGCAAAGTTCTGCTCAGGACAAGCTATTTGATAATGATGATGATGACAAGCGCATAAAGAGGCTCGCTCATAAAGAGGATCGCTCATAAAGAGGTCCCATAAAGAGGCTCGCTTCATGGCCCCTTTCGGCCTGTAAAAGAAAAGGCAAACATGGATAGAGAATAGGTAGATACAGTGGCGGCTCTGGGTCGTTTTTTTTGGTTGGGCCAGATACAAATTTCGGGAAAATCATGGCTTTGGGATAGGCTATATTTTGAATTAATTAAATAATAAATACATGTTACGATTATTTTTGGGGCCATCTCACAGGCCTTAATGACGAGCCGCCATGGTAGATAGACAGTGAGACGTTGTCTCTGGTAGTGATACTTTAGTTGACAAAGGATTTTTTGTCAGAGTAGCAATACTTTGTCTGGGTAGTAAGGGGTTGATAGAGCAATGATAAGTTGGCTGATAGTGAAACTTTTTACTATAAACTAGTTGTTGAAGCAGATAGTGGGTATGTATGCTTTTTGCGTTGAGGATTTTCTGCCCATAAGATTACAGCATATGTTAGGGGAGTTAGACTTTGTCGCCCGTGTGGGGCCGGGGCCCGCAAGTGAAACAAAGAATAGTACCACGCAAAACCCCAATGCATGTCGTAAGAGGCGAATAATGTAGGCCCTAGGATGCTACCTCAGTAAATAAAAACAGCGCAGAAATAGGATGTGCTGGCCTACTTATCGGCGCATAACTGGGGACAAAGTACAATCGCTCTTAGGCTGAGATCACATACAAGTCACAAAGAGTGATTGACAGGTGGTCGATATGGAACGTTCGAGGAAGAAGTCTTTGCTGAAAAGATTATAGGGCTGTATTTGAGACTTATAAGGTTTTAGTTAGAATGGTGAAACTTTGCTACTCTAAAGATAATATACAGGTGATCCTTGTGCAGGATGTCTACCTAGTGAGCTTTATTGTCATCACACACATCATCATTTTTATTCTACCAATAAAAACATAGAAACACCAATGGAATTTGGTTTTTCTATAGAAAACCTGCTCCAAATTATGTATTTATTGACAGCAGTGGATCAATAGTAGCAAATTTACTTGAGATAAAGTGCTAACATCATGCTGAAACTCACACAGCTTTTCTCATGACATAATTGATGGATACAAAAAAAGAAGTAAAGGAACCCTTTCATACCTCGTGGGATATAGATCAACAGTGTTAGGCCTGTATTTTTCATTGACCGTCGGCACACGATGGGTGATGTGGTCAGCATCACGCCGGCCCCCTTTACTTTCCCAGAGAATGTCTGGTACCCAGTTGAGGCTGGTCGACCTGGGGCCGTCGCGGTCGGGAAAATTCCACTCGCATTGTGGGGGCTGAACGACCACCAGCCTTGAGAAGCGAGTTCACTAACAACTACGCTCAGCGGCCTCATTTGCTGGATACATTGGAATATTATTAGCCTCCATTAATGGGGTACAAGATTACATGATCAGTGAGGTGAGAATAAAAATTTGTTTACACGAAACTTGATAAATAAATATTTGCCACTAGTTATGTTGTATCAGATGATAATAAAGAACCAAAACAAGGATAAACAGGCAGGTTTATTCATTGCATGGGTTTCGCCATGGGGTTTCGGTGCCTCTCGGCAAAAATGACAAGCCACCTGCCGAGAGTGCAAGAACCCGAACTCCAGCGACAATCATAGGATCACTGGGAAATGCACAGTGAGCTGAACGCCCCGAACCCGGATTCGAGCTCATAACCATCAGAACGCAAGGCAAACGTCTTAATCACTTCGCCACAGAGCCCTAGAATACAATATTAATTACAGCGGTAGGTTTGTGTAGTATACTTGCTTCGTATACACGAGATTACATGAATGTCTCAGACACTGGAACGAGTTCGAGAATTAGGCGTTAAGTGTAGACATGCCAGACAGTGTCGTCTTCGTGGTAGAGAGAGAAGATATAGTAATCAACTTCTCATGGGTACGGTGAGAAAATGGACTTTAGGATGGCTGCTGCAGCGAGGACAGAGCATGCATGGAATGCCCAAGGGCCGTGAGTCGATCGCATAACATAACATGACATAACATGAATTTACACTATATAAATTAGATTTCTTTGGACCGCAGCTGCTTCATGTCAACCAAGTCTGATGTATGAAAAAAAAAAAGAATACTGGGAAGTAAAGGTGGCGAGTGGATGTTGACTACATAACCCAGCGTGGTCTGGTTGTCAAAAAAAAATACTGAAGTAAGGCTTTGATATGATGTTGACTACATCACACATCGTGGACTGTTATCAAAGAAAAATACTGGAAAGTAAAGGCTTTGATGTGATGTTGACTAAAATCACACATCGGGGACTGTTGTCAAAGAAAATACTGGAAAGTAAAGGTTTCGATGTGATGTTGACTACATCACACATCGTGAACTGTTGTCAAAGAAAAATACTGGTAAAGGCCTTGATGTGATGTTGACTACATCACACATCGTAGGCTGTTGTCAAAGAAAAATACTGGAAAGTAAAGGCTTCCGATGTGATGTTGACTACATCACACATCGTGGGCTGTTGTCAAAGAAAATACTGGAAAGTAAGGTCCGATGTATGTTGAGTACATCACACATCGTGGGCTGGTTGTCAAAGAAAATACGGGAAAGTAAAGGCTTGAGTGATGTTGACTACATCACACTCGTAGGCTGTTGTCAAAGAAAATATGGAAGTAAAGGCTTGATGGATGTTGACTACATCACACATCGTGGACTGTTGTCAAAAAAAAATACCAAAGTAAAGGCTTCCGATGTGATGTTGACTACATCACACATCGTGACTGTTGTCAAAGAAAATACTAAAGTAAAGGTTTTGATGTGATGTTTACTACATCACAATCGGGGACTGTTGTCAAAAAAAAATCCCGGGAAAGTAAGGTTTCCCGATGTGATGTTTACTACATCATACATCGTGGACTGTTGTCAAAGAAAAATACTGAAAGTAAAGGTTTGATGTGATGTTGACTACATCACACATCGTGGACTGTTGTCAAAGAAAAATACTGAAAGTAAAGTTTGATGTGATGTTGACTACATCAAAATCGTAGGCGGGTTGTCAAAGAAAATACTGGAAAGTAAAGGTTTCCCGATGTGATGTTGATCATCCACATCGTGGACTGTTGTCAAAGAAAATACTGGAAAGTAAAGGCTTGATGTGATGTTGACTACATCACACATCGTGGGCTGGTTGTCAAAGAAAAATACTGAAAGTAAAGGCCTGATGTGATGTTTACTAATCACACATCGTGGACTGTTGTCAAAGAAAAATACGGAAAGAAAAGGTTCCGTGATGTTTACTACATCATACATCGGGGACTGTTGTCAAAGAAAATACGGGAAAGTAAAGGTTTGATGTGATGTTGACTAATCACACATCGTGACTGTTGTCAAAAAAAAATACTGAAAGTAAGGTTCCGATGTGATGTTTACTACATCACACATCGTGGACTGTTGTCAAAGAAAAATACAGGAAAGTAAAGGCTTCCGAGGGATGTTTACTACATAACACATCGTGGGCTGTTGTCGAAGAAAATACGGGAAAGTAAAGGCTTCGAGGGATGTTTACTACATAACACATCGTGGCGGGTTCAAAGAAAATACTGGCCTAACAACATATTCCCAATGATGACTTACGTTATCAAAAAGATTGTTTACTTCACTTTAACTTTATAAATTAATGTTATACGTTTCTGTGAAATTTTCCCTTGTCTGTAATGACTACTTTGGACTATTTCAGGATCAGAAAGGTAAACGAATTGTTATCTCGTATTTAATAAGATAATATAATAGTCTAATTATCTGCCTGACAAACCACCATGTGTACACCATATTTTCTTATTTTACTTCAGCTGAACCCGGGGTTAACATTCCTTCTGACTTCTATTTATTTATAATTTAGATATTAGTTTATGAGCGTGTTGTCTTTCATGATGAAGACCTATTAGTACATACTCTGATTTGGTTAATAAAATCATGTCTCTGCTAAAGTAAAAAATTTTACTTGTGGTTTAGAGAGTGACAGGATTGCATCAACAGCATTAATTGTCGGGAGATGAGAATGGATAAGGGTGGGGTTTTTATGTCCTTTGGCCACCACCTGTTGATGAGGATACTAAAATTGATGCTGAATCTATCCAGCGATTTAAGATGTTTGAAGTTACACGTTGTACAAGTAGAACTAGATGACTGAGGGACAGAGTGAAGAGTGTGTTTAGCCACCGACACATGAAAACCACAGTATACAACATTTTGCCATCTGTTGGGAAGACTGTGACCTATGTGGCTACTCTGAGTAGTAGACTCCAGTTAAATAATCAATAATCAAAAGTGCTTTGTTAGACATCATTAATTATGTATCTTGTATATCTTCAGCTTTATAACATCCATGCGGAGGGAATGAATACAGTTTTTTGTTTTTAAACCGATCCAGAAGCACTTGAGCTTTCAGCCTCGGCTCGGTGCCGTTGGCATCGTAACCCTTCGGTTCGGTGCCACGAACACCGTGAATCTGGCAACCTGTGGCTTTTCTGCCAGCCCGCGGAATTGAACCCGCACTCACAGGGAGCTTGTCATCCATAGTCCAACGCGCTACGAACACGTTGGGCAGACGGGCGAATACAGTTTTTAACTTTATATTTGAAAAATCTAAATGTCACATTTATCTAGATATGTTTTTCCTCACATTTTCAAGATATTATTGACTTCTATTTTGTAAACCATTATGTCATCTATCGGTCAACTAATATTAGGACCTGGTTTTGATAAGTATTTATTCTTCAGATACTACATTTTTCAAATTAAAATATATATATATATGTATACCTTCTTCTTCTTTCCTTCTACTTTTCTCTAATCTTGTTTTACATAATAGCGGCATGATAAGAAGACATTTATAGAACGGGCTTCTATGTGCTCTTCATAAACAATGTTTTTCGTCGCCTCTGTTATCTCTGAGGTTCACTGTTTGCAGGATGGCCTTTTGCTTTGTATCCACTGTATCGGAGTACCATTGTTCTTTAAGGCGCATTGTCTGTTGGTAATCTGCTTATGTGTTAATAGTTTATTTTGTTGTTTCTTGTTGAAGTTCAGTAGGCCTACTGATGTTGTACCTATTTTTTTTACTGGTGTCTTCATTTATAAACTGGTCTTTTCTTGATAATCACAGCATTCTGCATATATATATAGATGTATTCATCCCGAGACAAACTCTCCGATGGAACCTCAGAACAAGTGAGATAAGGGAAGACACAAGAACACATGGAGACGGGAGCTGGAGACGAATGCAAGAAAATGGGGAGAAAGTGGAAAGATCTTTAAAAGATGACTTGAATATGTGGGGCCTTGCAGGACCATGCTCCTGTGGGACGAAGGGTGAAGAAGAAGAAGATACAAAATTTGGCATTTAAAATTAAGTTGTTACCTCCAATAGTAGGCGGCTGATGGTCATGATATTCGTCTCTAAGAAAACGCAGAGCAATACTCGACTTGCCGACACCTTGGTCTCCTAGTAAAACCACCCGGTACGTTGAACGGTTGTTAAAGTTGGCGGCTGCTCCCTCCGACATTTCGTCTGAAAGTTGCGAGAGAATAATTGTTTCATTCTTTATAGTAGGTACAAGAACAATACGTAAATATAATCAAGGTAATGAAGGAATTAAATTACAAAACTGTTTAAAATAATAGATCATTTTTGAGTAATATAAGAAGCAAGTACAAGCAGATATAAAACAAATTTTAGATTGAAAAACTGATGATGTAGATGAAAATAGATAACCATGGAAGTAATAATTATGATGTGAGATGAAAGTACAGCAATACAAGTTTAAATGTAAAGAAACATGGATGGAAGCAGTGATGGTGTATAAAAAGATAGAGACAGAGATGGAAGTAATGATGGTATATAAAAAAGATAGAGGGAATGAGGTGGAAATAATGATTGTGTATAGAAAGATAGAGAGACTGAGGTGAAGTAGGATGCGTATAGAAAAATAGATAGACCGAGATGGAAGTAGCGATGGCATATGAAAAGATAAAGAAACAAAGGTGAAAGTAATGATGACGAATTCCTACTATTCCTATTGTGTTTTAAAATCGCATATTAAACTATACACTTGCGAGAAAACATGAAAAGACTGCACAACCAGTGAGCTACATGTACCATGAACAAATTCCATAAACATTTGCTTGAAAGACGGGCGGCATCTATGGTCTTCTGAGAATAATATGCATGTTTAATATTCATTAAAAAAAAACATAATGGGAAAGAACATTTGCAATGTGTAGGGAATACTAAGAGAGAGAAAATTGTGGGTAGCCTGACTTCATGGCACGGTAGAGTGTCAGCATCTGAGTTGATAGCAAACACCAAAGACAGAAATTTGTGGAGATCCATGATCGCCTTCGCCAGCCGGCACGGTACCTGATGATGATGAGGGAATAGAAGCTGAATGCTCAATTCACCGAAGAGTACAAGAAAGTGCAGACGTACATGTTTTATTTACCTATATTATAATGCGCAAATACAATTGAATGAAATGAGAGATTATAAGGTCATGACAACTAAACTGATAAATGAAACTAAAGCGATGAATATTAAATATACGAAATTATAATAACAAGTTTTACTTACTAATATTTTGGTTCAGAAATCAGGTGACAGAATAATATAAAACTTGAAAGGTCTCAATTATAGTAGATCGAAGTTTTCTTTACGCACTGACGATATTTCATGTTCCATTGTTTAGCTTCAAAATATATAGATGCACAATGTTCAAAACATATAATATAAAATTTAATTATAAATTAAACTTATATACGAATTCGGGAAAGCATCAAGGTAAATTTTCTCGTTGAACCATCGATAACTGTTAACACACCCCATTAACTACATCAATTAATGAACAACTACCGACACCCAAAGTTCATGCGTAGATTATATCGACTGATACATTTCGCCATTGTTATCTGTAGTGTTATCTGTAAATTTGCTTGATAAATCTAAGCTTAACATTGACCGTGATTAATTACTGTAAGGCTATGACTGTACAAACGGTGTCAAGTATAAGCTTTCTTGTTGGATGTACTTATTAGTCTGTGGATTTTCTGACCACAAACAATTTATACAAAATTATCACAGCTCTACTCTTAGCCTAAGCATACCATTGTCACACGCTATTTATTTAGCATCGGATTTAGGGCCCTTAACCTTCCTTTGCGTTCCCGGCCTAGACTGATGGACCAACTTCTATCATGAATTTTACTGTTGTTTTAAGGACCCTGTTCCTCCGTACAGCTTTTCGGAAGCTCTGTGTTTGTGGCCAGTACTCTTTCCTTATACCTGCTAATCGTTGACAGTCTTGCAGGACGTGTTCTGCCGTCATGTCTGCCATATTGCAGGGTACAGGCCAGTTGTGCCAATTTTAAATTTATGGAACATGTGGGCTCGGAGCTTGTTGTGTGGTACGGAGGGAATATGGCGACTTGTTCACTGCGAGAGACCATGTATCCGTCACTGTCTGTGTACTGAGGGTGGTCTTTTGCCCATTTGCTTCTATAGTGCGAACCGATGGTTGTTTGACTTCCCATAACCGATCTCGAGATCAGTCTGAGGTGAGTCGCCCGCCCTCTTTGGCTAGCTTGTCGGCTGCTTCGTTTCCCTAACGTTGCAGTGTGACGGTATCCACTGGATGACGGTGCGTTTGAGTGAACTCGTTAGTTCAGCGAGGGACGTTTGAGCTCATTCATCTCTGTTTTGCCAACGCATTTAAGTGCCGTGATGACCGATAGAGCATCGGTGAATATCACGACCTTGTTACGTGTAGTGCTTCTTCTCTCCAAGATCATTTCGGTTGCCTCTTTGATTGCCTCTGCCTCGCTCAGTAGTTATTCGAGTATTTGCCAGTTGCAACGCTTTTCGACCGTTACTTTTGAGATTTTAAGCACTATTCATCCTCCGCCATCGCTTATTGCGTTATTTGCCGATCCATCCGTGTAGACGTGCGTCCACCATTTTCAGGGTACTCTGATTCTATGTGCCTTCTGCTGCAGTTTTCGTCGAGGTTTGTTTGCTCCCTTTTGTTCAGTATGCCTGGGATTGATTCCTTTAGTTCTGGCATTTTTGTTTTCCATGGCGGACACTTGTCGATTGCCGGGATTGGTTTGGCTGTGCATTTGGAAAGGACTGGGTGGTCTCTGGTCAGTGCCTTAGAGATTCTAACGAAGTTAGATCTCTGTATTCTCCACTTTCCGATTTCTACATTCTTTCATGCATTGATAGATTCGAGCCGTTTGAGTTTTTCCGCAAGTACTACTACTTTTTGTTCCTTCGGTCAGTCATTGGTTGATGTCTGTGATGGTCTCCATCCCCTTTGATTGGCGTGGACTTTATGGCTCCAGTGATAATGCGTAAAGCCCGGTTTTGACTGCTGCTCACTTTGCGAATTGTTTGTTAGATGCATTGCTCCACCCCGCCATACCGTACTCTAGGACGTACTCTACCAGAGTAAAGTGTCTTGAAAATTTTGGGTGTTTGCCCATGTGGAACCTGCGAGTTTACGCATCATTGTTAGCCTGTGCCTCGCTTTTGCCGTTGCATTTTCGATCTGGGTGCACCAAGTCAGCTTTCTGTCGAGGTGATTCCTAGGCTTGGGGTTTTGCCACTGGAGGATCTGCCCATTGACTTTAAGCGTTATCTTGTAACCCTTTGTTATTCTGGGAGAAACAGTGTAAGTGGTCTTTGGGATTTATTTTCATAGTTACTGGGCCCTTAACCTTTTCCCCTCTGTAATTTATTTTACCTCTAGACGAAACATTGCACCTAATTGAATTAACCTGTACACTGGCTTTGCGTCATCTTATAAAATTTATTGAGCCAGTAGATCGACTCGAAAGAGCGAAAGGGTAAACAAAAATATGTTATAACTATCTATGTTGAAGACCAGAGGACTATTTCACATATCATTTTCGTTGCTAGTTAGTTAGCTTGTTCCTTTCGTGCCAAAGGTGGTACATGGGGGCAGAGGTTTTAGATCTCCATGTAATGCGGTTCGTTGCTAGCAGTTGGAGATCTTGTATGGTTTTACATTCCAATAGTTTACTTTCTTGTAGGATTGTTCTTCAATGTGGTCTTAAAGTGAGAATTAAAATTGAATTTTATAAATTAATCTTATGTATTTAAAAATTTCCCAAATTGTATCAAGTTTATAGTAGGAATAAATGTTTTCTAAATAAAACATGCTCACGCGTGAAGTGATTTTTTGGAGAATTTATTCTGCGGGGGTGGTTTGTCAGTTTGTCTTATAACGTTAAAACTTCATCACATTAACTTGAAGCTTTATTTAGCTTAAAGAACATAAAACATGCACTAATCAATATTTTTAATAAGACATTTGGTTAAAAGAATAAAAAAAAGGTACATTTTCTTCTTCTTCTTTGTGTTTGCACTGCAATAACCACTGTGTTCGTGCATGATTTCTATCAGAGAGTAAGTACTTTGATTCACTACAGATAATCACAAATATTACGACGACGGGAGTCAGTTAATGTTTAAATGACAACCCTTATGCAAATAAGTGGTAAAAAGTGAAATGTAAGAGAATAACAGAGATTGATTATATAACCGTTGCATCACTGCTCTCCAAAAATGCGCCAATACCAGTGCATGGCATTAGGAATTTTTTTTTTTTCCGATCCAGAAGCACTTGAGCTTTTCAGCTTTCGGCTCGGTGCCATGGACTCGTAACCCCTTTGGTTCGGTGCCACGAACACCGTAAATCTGGGAATCTGTGGCTTTTTCTGCCATCCCGCGGAATTGAACCCGCACACAGAGGATAATACCGTAGTCCAACGCGCTACGAACACGCTGGCAGACGGCTGGGATTAGGAATAATGATCGGAGGTCAGAAGCTTCTTGATTGCCAACAATTTCAGACAGAGCACACATCCAGCAATTTCAGACAAAGCACACATCCAACAATTTCAGACAAAGCACACATCCAACAATTTCAGACAAAGCACACATCCAACAATTTCAGACAAAGCACACATCCAACAATTTCAGACAAAGCACACATCCAACAATTTCAGACAAAGCCCCATCCAACAATTTCAGACAAAGCACACATCCAACAATTTCAGACAAAGCACAATCCAACAATTTCAGACAAAACACACATCCAACAATTCCCAGACAAAGCACACATCCAACAATTTCAGACAAAAGCACACATCCAACAATTTCAGACAAAGCACACATCCAACAATTTCAGACAAAGCACACATCCAACAATTTCAGACAAAGCACACATCCAACAATTTCAGACAAAGCACACATCCAACAATTTCAGACAAAGCACACATCCAACAATTTCAGACAAAGCACACATCCAACCTCCCAGACAAAGACACATCCAACAATTTCAGACAAAGCACACATCCAACAATTTCAGACAAAGCACACATCCAACAATTTCAGACAAAACACACATCCAAAATTTCAGACAAAGCACACATCCAACAATTTCAGAAAGCACACATCCAACAATTCAGACAAAGCACACATCCAACAATTCTAGACAAAGCACACATCCAACAATTTCAGACAAAGCACACATCCAACAATTTCAGACAAAGCACACATTTATAACACACTAGATTTATCTCACATTTGTTGAAAAGAAAATGAACCATCCCTCCATTCCCAACTTCCTATTCCTTTAACTGATTAAAAGATAATAATAGTAAAACTGCAGTCACCTTAAGCTTTGAGAAGATAAACAAGGGTAAACAACATGCCACGTCTACACTCATGTTGATATAGAGAATGGGAAAGGTGAACAATGAGATGACAGAGCTCATTTAAAGGAACCAGGACTGACCAAGACTTTAATCCCCTCAGTGCTGATCCTAAACAAGCTGCGTCAAGAGATCTGTCTGTCAACATTTGAAGAAGTCACAATCTTGCTGTAATCTGAAAAAAATATTCTTTTCAGGGTGAGCGAAGAGAACAAAGAAGAGTATTGTAGAAAAAGGTTTTGTTTTCAGCAGGTTGTGAGAGGTTGGTACTAGATATTGTCTTCAAATTGGTGAGAGGTTGGTACAAGGTATTCTATCAGTGGTTGTGAGAGGTTGGTAAAAGGTTTTTTCTTTCAGTGGTGTGAGAGGTTGGTACAAGGTTTTCTCTATCAGTGGGTTGTGAGAGGTTGGTAAAAGGGGCATTCTATCAGTGGTTGTGAGTTTAAAGGTTTTTCTTCAGTGGGTGTAGAGGTTGGACGGTATTCCCATCAGGGTTATGAGAGGTTGGTGCAAGGTATTTTCTTTCAGTGGGTTGTGAGAGGTTGGTACAAGGTATTTTCTTTCAGTGGGTTGTGAGATTTTGGGTAAACGGTGTGTCATCAATATTCTACATTGCATCTCAGACTGAGGTAGTATAACAGAGTGGAAAAAAGTCCTGTGATGTAAAGGCCATAATGACCAAGGTCATGAGGAATAAATGGGGTGTTTCGGACATATCCAGAAAGTTGAGTGTCACGAGACAACCCTTTTAAAGGGGAACCCCTCAGAAAACGAAACTGGGGATATCCTAAACAGACCTAGAGACGAAATCATTTGGAACTAAAGAGCTAGATATCCTGAAAATCATAAAAAAAAAACGGCAAGAGACAGGAAAAGTGGAGGTCAACTTTGAGACACTGTATCACGAGACGGAAAAAAATAGGTAGGTAGTAAATATACGGGGTGTTCAAGATAAAAGCACCCTGAATGGAGCTAATCTGGCATTTTTGAAAAATGAGAAGGTTCAGTTATGACGTAGTATAGGTCAATGTTGTGTGACGGTGTGTAATTGTAGTGCGGGAAAAGGCGATGAACAAATGTGACGTAGGACGAGCTAGTCAGAACCGGTTTAAATATAAATAAACACCACTCACTGTGTAACTGAACTTCGATTTGTCATAGGGCTGCATTTATATTGAACACCCTGTACTTTTCAAAGCAAACATTGAAGAGAGAGGCAACGAGTTGAAGAAAGAGAAGACGCCCTAGTGAACCCTGATACAAGCTTTGCTGAGAAAGTCGAAAAATATCGGACCACATCCAGGAAAAGAAATTGAGCGAGCGCCCAGCCCCAAAGCGGTATGAAGAATTTGCTTGCAGCACTATGTAACGCATAATGATACGAGAGGAAATATATATAAATATGTTTCAGCTCAACAACGTTTACATTAATGAAAGTCCACCCTTTTTTGATTTTACTGCAGAACCAGCCGATTTAAAGGCCCAATGCAACATTGCGTTAGGTTTATCATTGATATCTAAGATATACGTTTGTATATCTTGTCGTGATATAGACACAGACTTGCTATACTGTTGAACTGAATAGATGAGAACAAACATGAAAAACAAAAAAACCCACAGAGTTAATCGATGGAATACGCCAATTTAATGAAGGGTTCTCAAACTTGGATGGGCGTACGTCTCACAGGGAGATAATTTGAATAATTGGGTAGTGACATTAGATCTAGATTATTCTAGATCATAGATTCCCAAACTTTTCGGCCCACTGACCACTTTTGCAACAACATAAACTTTGTAACGCCCTCCACATTATAACAGTTTGCTTCGCCACCTCCATATATGATGCTCTATTTTCTTGATATAGAAAATTTATATATATTTTTGTCATACATGGTCAATTTTCAAATGATTCATGCAGAAAAAGAAAATTGTTTAAAAAATGGATGTTTAAGATGGGGTAAGATGAATTAAATGTAGAATTAAATTTAAATGATTATTCAATCGAAAACCCCGAAAATAATTTATTTTAAAATATTTTTTATTAGTTTCTTCTTTAAGGAGCCACGACCCTAATACCTGAACATCCAAATTTTTCTGAACTACTATCGCCTTAGAACGCTTCGCTCACTGGGGGCAATGCCCACTTTGGGAAACTCTGTTCTAGATAATGATATCATGATATGCAACAAAGTGAAATTTTGTATTCTAGCCTGAATATGATATACTAGGCACCATCGATCCTCTAGTGGATGCTGAAGCCACGTGACAGGTCTAGTAAGCCGACAGTGGTATAAATAATCATGTTCATATAAAATGAAGAGATTGGTGTCTAAGAGAATGCTAGAGTATCAAAGAAGAGACCCGTTAAATGAAAACATCATGAAAAAGGGGGCATACCATCATACTGAACTTCATCAAGAAACAACACTTAAATTTGATTAAATGGTTCGGCCACAAGCAGATTAACAGCAGACAGTGCGCCCAAAGTGCAGTGCTACTGATACAGTTTATACAAGAAAAACCGTCCACGCGAAAGGTGGGCTCATAATAACAGAGGCAGTAAGAAACACTACTTATGGAAGGAACAAAAAGCCCGTTCTGGGAAAACTCTTTTTATCCTGACTCTTGACACAAACAGGATTATAGAAACCGAAAACGATAGTAACTATAAAAAAAGTCACCATTGTAGACGACAAATTATCAAAATATGTATTCTAAAATTTGAAGAAATGAAACTATGACAACAGTAGTAACAGGCAACATAAATACTTTTTTTCTCAGTAAAGCTGTTAGATCATGCCAAATCACTGCGCATAGTCTCAGTCTGAGAGTAAACAGGTCCGTTGAACTTTTAGCAGTTTGTTGTAAAATAACTATCCCGATTGTTCAGTTTTTTACGTTTTGTTATTGTTTTGTTATGATAGAAGCCGTTTTTACTTATCATTTGTATCTTGTTAGCGGGGCCCAAACGTTACTAGTAGTTACGTTGGCCACGTTTTGGGTTGTCTGGCTACAAACGTTGTGTTAGTATCAATTTAAACAAAAGCATACTTTACCGGACTGTATATCAAAAAAAACCAAACAGCCGTGGAGACAAAACCAACAAAAAACACCCAAAAGGGATTCATTGGAATCTGGCTTTTCATTTCTGCGTTGCACCTGAGTGGTTCCCGGGCCCAAATTTATGGGAAAAAGAATATAACACTGTTATTTGCCACGCATGTCGAAAGAGGCGACTATGAGTTGGGGGCGGGGGAAGCTACACACCGTAAAAACACTAGATGGTTACAGAACTCACAGCGAACCGAGTAAACGCTGGCTGAAACCGGCACATTGCCGAAGGATAAGCACCAGGGCTCCAAATGGTCCTGAAGATGTGACATAAAACACACAAATGCTAAGGGTTGCATGAATCAGATTTCCACATGAATAAAATTATCAGGAAGATCTGGTACATCGTCTGGACGTAATGGAAGAAATTTCTGCGTTGTAAACTAAGAACACAATTTAAACAAAAAATTTTTCCTAATCATGGAAAAATTCGGGACGTCCATGCATACAACAGCCTTCCTGCAGAGCAGGACACTCGGCTAACCATCACATGGACAGAAGAACCTTCTCAAAATGCACAGTGTGCATTTTCAGACAAACACAGACTCCAGACCACATCCTGCAGCGTGTCTATCATACAGCACCTTCACATTAGTCATATATATAATATATATATATATATTATATATATATATATATATGACCTTTTCGTCTTTACAGGGGTCATTTGAAGTGTTTCCATGGACCTTCTGAGTTTTCCTTGTCTCTCTTGTCTTTCAGCTCATTCCTAAGTCTCAAGTCTCTCTTTTAAAAGATTCTGCACCTTTGTGCAATGTTGTTTTCCATATATCTCGATCATCAACCAGTTTTCTCCATTTGCTGGGACGATAGAAACCGATATATATATATGACGAAGGGAAGGTGCTGTATGATAGACACTGCGAGGATGTGGTCAGTCTGTGTTATATATATATATTATATATATATATATATATATATATATATATATATTTTAATATATTGAAGAATGTGAAGGTGCTGTATGATAGACACTGCTGCAGGATGTGGTCTGGAGTCTGTTTTATCATATATATAAACGTACCTGGTTCAAACCCTACTTGAAAATTTGAAGCAAATTCTTGTTTATTTTACAAAAGAAAAAAATAGACCTCACCGTTCAAAAAGCAATGGCAAACTACTGAACGTGTAAGTGGTGCCTAAAAAATCAACGACTCGTTTACTGTGGTTGATGGCTACGTCTTTTGGGATATACCACGATTTTCATTTTCATATATATACTCGTGTGTATTCGACATATTCAAAACTGTGTCCCGTGGCCTTTCAACATACCTTCACCTTCTTGTGCTTTCAGTCAGCCGCGTACACAAACATTACACATACTATTCTATTTATCATATCGCATGTATATGTAGCATTTTTACACTATCAGATTTGCGATCTTGTTTATTGATTATTCAGGTTTTTCGTTAGGTAAAATTCTAAAAATAGGAATACAAGAAATATATTATATTAAAATGTATTGATATATCAACAAGAACGACTTACTACTGTAACTATGTGACTTTTGTATTGGGATGTGGTATCACAGCAAGTAGACGATATAAACTAAAAAAATTAAATTATTCTTTTCAAACAGTTTTGAATTTGATCATAACACGTCAATATTTTAGATTTTGAATGTGAAAAAAATGTTGGTATGGGGATCGCGCGCGCGAGAGAGAGAGAGACCTTATGGTATGGGGATCGCGAGAGAGAACTTGGTATGGGGATAGGAGAGAGAGAGAGACCTTATGGATGGGGATCAGGAGAGAGAGAGGCCTTATGGTATGGGGATGAGAGAGAGAGAGACCTTATGGTATGGGGATCAGGGGAGAGAGCGAGACCTTTATGGTTGGGGACCCAGGAGAGAGAGAGAAAACCTATGGTATGGGGACCCGGAGAGAGAGAGACCTTATGGTATGGGGATCGCGCCGAGAGAGAGAGAGACCTATGGTGGGGATCAGAGAGAGAGAACTTATATTTGGGGATAGCGAGAGAGAGAAAACCTTGTGGTATGGGGACCCGGAGAGAGAGAGAGAGAGACCTTATGGTAGGGGATAGGAGAGAGAGAGGCCTTAGGGTTGGGATCGTGGAGAGAGAGACCTTATGGTATGGGGATCGGGAGAGAGAGAGAGAGACCTTAGAGGGGATCATGAGAGAGAGACCTTATGGAGGAGATCGCGAGAAGAAGACCTATGGTATGGGGATCAGAGAGAGAGAGAAGGGGAGACCTTGGTATGGGGATCGGAGAGAGAGAGCCCTTTAGGTTGGGGATCAGAGAGAGAGAGAAAACCATGGTATGGGGATCAAGAGAGAGCCCTTTATGGTATGGGATGGAGAGAGAGAGACCTTATGGTATGGGATCCGCGAGAGAGAAGAAAAACCTTATGGTATGGAGATCGGAGAGAGAGACCGATGGTATGGGATCAGGAGAGAGAGAGACCATGAATGGGGATCGCAGAGAGAGAGAGACCTATGGTATGGGGATGCGGAGAGAGAGAGACCTTATGGATGGAAAACCCAGAGAGAGACCTAATGGTAGGGGATCATGAGGAGAGAGAGACCTATGGATGGGATCCGGAGAGAGAGAGAGAGACCTACAAGTGGGGATCGCGAGAAAGAGAAAACCTTTATGGACGGGGATCGCGAGAGAGAGAGACCTTATGGTAAGGATCTGAGAGAGAGAGAGACCTTATGGTTTGAAGTCACTTCACTTCACACTTCAAAATCTATTTGCTGGTGGTAGGAGGGTCAATTATTTTCCTCACTTATGGAACTCGAGTGTGGATTGAATAAAACCAACTCTAAATAACTAAACTGACGAAACCCTGACCTAGATTCATTTGGGGCTGGAAATGTATATAGTTTGATGAACACTGCAAATTTTTTTGCAATTTTACTCAATTTATTGGTTTCATGTTATTTTATTATGAAGAATATTCATAATATTGATTTTCCCTTATTTTAAACTTAACTTGTTGCATAATATAACTTCATTTAGCATTTTGTTGTTTTTAAAAATAATTCGTCCATGGTCATATACACCAATACTGAAATGTGAGGTCACGGGGTGAAGTTGGGTCTGTTTTCCCATAATTCGTACCTGGTCGAAGGCCTAATGTTTATAGTTGGTTCTGATTAAACCCGACACCTTCGCTGAGCCGACAAGCAACGTTTATAATTGCGATACTCCCCACACAAGTGATGGCTATCTACAGTTGTCATACCCCCTCCCCCATGCCTTGTTGGGTGGAAATAGGGAGAAAACCCTGATGATAGAAACCCCCACTGACATTCTGACATTTGGATCAACAGGTTATTTAGAAGGATAGAGATTTAAACCCTTTGACTACAAATCTGGAAAGATAGTCGAAAGACAGTTGATTTCAGTTTTCAACACCTGTTTTTCTATAAATAATACAATAATTACTTATTTTTTCCTATCTCAAATAAACATATTATCTTTCAAACAAAAAATATAAGAGTTTTAATTTGAAGCAAACGTCAATTTTTTTTGGGATTTTGAATGTGAAAGAAACATGTTAAACGCAATGCATGTGTCGCGTTCGCTTGTCGAATCGGACAAAAAAGGGTTGGTGGGTTCATTCCGGTCCTCGACGCCCCAAGTGAAAAAAGGAATTGCCATCCTTCCTCAGCATACTCAATTAAAAAATGTCAAGTGATCCACCTCATACCTAATTTCTAAAAAGTCTACAAACTTTTTTACCAGTTCATCTCGTGAGTTTTTGTGTGCCCTTTCCACTTGTTTCTATTTTCTGTGATTTCAGGACATGACCGTCTTGCTATGCTATTGGGGACCTTCACGAATGACATCCATCTTTAAAGGGATCAACAGAGTGTAAAAAACACAATACTGAGCATTAACATCAAGTTGTCTGAACCCGAACCTTGGCTGAGCAAACTACTAAAAACCAGCGCTAGCAAATTTTGGTCCATTAAACACAATACAGGGAGAAATCAACCTTACCTGATTATTCTGTGCCTAGTTATAACGAAGCGTTTGAGAAAGACACTCCCCGTGAGTCATTTTTTAGAATGGCTCGCTGTTGTGTTCGGGACGACGTATTCAGCCTATAGTCAAGAAGTGGGGGAAGTGGTTCAATCCTGGTTCTTTCATTTGTTTTTCAGAACCTGTACACTGTCAGTGTTGATCATATTCTTTGCTTCTTGAATCGCTCCCGGGGGATTACAAATTTACAGCGCATATGGAATATATTCATTTTTTTTCCCGAGAACAAAGGGGTTGTTTTTCAGAACCCCAAAGGAAGCTTGGGTTTTTGAAAAAAACCCTTTTTCTCGGAAAAGAATAATGTATTCCATTGCTGTTAAATATCTTATCTCCTGGAGCAAATAACAAAAAGGAAGATTGAGAAATGCTTAGATTCCAGAATAGTTAGCGTTATCCACAACACTGGTGTCCCAAACCATCGTTATCTCCAAGATAGCGGGTCAGCAAACGGATTGTTGACGGTTGGATTCCAAGTATTATATACGGGATATTCTTTAATATACAATTCTATTCAAGAATATTCAATGTATGGTAATATTTTGACCATTGCCTGTTGGTAAAAAATTCTATATAGCCTGCTTTACGATTTGTAAAACTAGGGTTTTTTACTTCCCCGATGCTAGCTTCCTAATAGCTTCTGAATACTATCTCTTCGCATTCTTCATAATATACGTGTATTTGTTAAATATACAGGGGGTTCAACAAAATCAGCCTGTGAATGGAGCAATCGGGATATATGTATGAAATGAAAAGGGTTTAGTTAACGGGTTTTAGGTCAAAGTTCAGTTATGACGTAGTATAGGTCAAGGTTGAGTGATGGTGTGTAATTGTAGTGCGGAAGGGGGGATGAACAAATGACGTAGGACGGCTGGGCAGAACTGGTTTAAATAGTAAATATACGAGATGCAATCGTACCCGGCAAATTTCTATTTATCATGGGCTGCTTTTAAGTTGAACACCCCGTATAAATATACTATATATATGATTTGTATGGGGAAAAAAGGGCACTCACAAGAAACACCAAGACACAAGATAAAGCGTGTTCTCAGCACCCCTGCCTGTGGTAGTGAGACATGGGCCACATATGCTAAAAAGAACATCGCCTCAACACCTTCCACATGCGCTGTCTCAGGCAATATACAACATCCGATGGCAAGATCCACTCCCAAAATAGAAGTCCTGAACAGTGCTGGCATTCCAAGCAGCACACTTACTGAGTCAGCGACGTCCAGAGGGTGGACACGTGTGTCGTATGAGCGATGATAGAATCCCAAAGAACATTCTATATGGGCAATCGCATCTGGTGCTAGACAGCATGGGCGCCCATTATTACGCTTCATTGCACCTGCAAGCGTGATCTAACTTCATGCGGGAAGAACACTGAGGGGGGCTGGCCAAAGACAGGCAACTGGGAGCGGCAGTGAGGACGGCTCAAAAAAAAGAAAAACAACATCCCTGTGAGGCAAGGGCACAGAGAACAGAGGAACATCCCGCCCTCGGCTCTAATCTCCAGTTTGGGAACTGTGGCAAGGGTTCCATCCAGAATAAGCCATTACAGCCACATGAAACGTTGTGATTCAGCACAGAACATACTACGTGACCAACACTATTGTCTCCTGAGACAAAGAGGCCAATGATGATATATATGCTTATCATGGCACATTTGGCGTTCCCATGCGTCTTTGTTCTCCCTTGCAGCAGACACTCAAAGTGCATTTGCTCCATGACCCATTGAGTTGATTAGTTCATTGTTTATTTGAGGATCATCTTCATCTACATCGGACATGTCCCTAATTGTTCCAATCTTTCCCCAAACATGTATTTCAGTGTGTTTAGACTACAACTCCGTTCTGTATTGATGTATCTACTGGGGTTCTCTCTGGTTCCGTCTTACCACCTCTATCGTATGCATAACTTGCGCATTTTCTCGTAGAGCACTGATGATGCCCCTTTTGTCCATAGAGACCCTGCTCGATTGAGCATTTTCTGGCCAGGGGCATCCGCTTCTCATTGCCTTCACCACAGAATGACATGGGACGAAGGTGAAGGAATGTCTGGATTGTCGCATTTTACATTATTTGCATCCACTAATTTGGTATTAGCTGGTTTGATCTTCTGTATCATGCTGATAGAGTCCTGAGCATGTATGCATTGGGAATGTCTGTCTGTATCCTCTCAAGATTTTTCCACCGCAGACCTCCATAGTTATGCTGTTGGAGTTATCCATATGCCCACCTGTTCTTCTTTGATGACTTTTCCTTTAGGTCTACCGAAATGCCCATGCACTCCGGATGCTGAATCACAGAACCATCAGTGAAGACAAATTTTCCCGATATGTAGTCATTGAGACTCTCCCATTTCAAAATTAGCGTGGACCGATTGATGATATCGACTTGTCCATACTTTGCCAGGTAGGGGCGTATTTAAGAAAATCAGCACGTTCATTTCCCCGCACTCAATCATGTCCCGCTGTACAGCCAGGATAACCTACTCTGTAGAGCTTTGTTACGAAAAAATCATTGTCTTGAGATGTGACTTTTGAGTGCTGTCCACCCATTCCCGGGACAGACTTCCCGATTCAATTTTTTGAAGCCATATTCTTCAAGTGTGATATGATAATCTTCATGAATTGTTTTAATCTTCTGTTTTCCCTTTCTAGTTTTTCACATTTATTTCGTTTCGTTTTTGTTACATATTTCATTTAGGTCCTTATGGATTTTTATCTGACTGTATAGTTATACCCGGGATATGAAGTCCCGACTATTCTGTATTCTTTTTTTGATAAAGACCTTTTTTTCAAAAGTCGCTATATATTTTTTTTGTACTTTCTAAACTATACTACTTTTTTTTTACGGGTTCGCTTGGTTACATTCACACATCAGTCCTAGTCGCACCCAACTATACATAAGCAGACCTACAAAAACTTACCCTAATTTCGATCTTGGTCTTTTCTCTTTTAACCCAAACCTAGGTTTCCCTGCATTTGAACTGTTTCAAAGTTCGTTTCCCTGTTCTATTTTAATTTTAATAGCCATCCATCGCAAGCGATCATGACAACCGTGGCTCCCGTAACATTGTTGAAATAGTATTGTATTGTTTTATGTTCAATGAAGATGGAGAGATTGAGATTTAATTACTCAAACCCTTTCTTGAAATATGTTATTTTGTCGTCATCATGAAATAACATAATATGGGACATAACTATTAACATAAGCTCATCAAGGAGATAACCTTTACTTGCTGTAATACCTTGTCAATCTGAAATAAACGTTTTAGATTTAAGAAATAATTAATAGTCAATGTATAAAGAAACTAAAGATTACTTTTATATTATTAGTTTTGTTAATAGTTATTACATTTGCTTTATCGAAACTTAAAATTAATAAAATATTACTAATCAACGATAAATTTTGCTCCTAGTTTCTTTCCCTTTTTTATTTTAAATAATAAACTACACAATTTTGGACATAAATTCAAAATGGCGAACTTTTTTCGCTCTCAACAATTTTGTCAGGTACACAAACGTACCTATAAATTCAATAACTATCAAACAAGAGCTACACCTATTTGTTGCAGTTTCTCAACAAATCATTCTCGACCTTTGGCTAATATCAAATGAAATGTCCTCTTGATCGCGACCCAAAGGCGGGCCATCACTTAATAAACAAAAAACCAAAAAGTTCAGCATCCGTTCGAAAGGACGACGACGCTCGGAATTTTACATGTTTAAACGTGACCACCACCTGTCCGGCAAATTGTTTAAGGCCCAATTATTAAAAAAAGGTTTTTTACAGGTACAAACGTACCTATTTCATTAATCAAGATCCTAAGTGGCTGAATAGGATTTGTCTCCATAAACTCACCCCCAACATTTTGGCTAAAATCAAGGTTCTTGCGCCCACTTGATCGCGGCCAAAGGGTGGAGATAATAGAGCCGCCAGGCTACTAATCCCAAAATTTTTAAAAAGGATTACTTTTACTTGCTGTATTACCTTGTCAATCTGAAATAAACATATGGATTTAAGAAATAATAATACAAAGTATAAAGAAAAAAAAGATTACTATTATTTATTAGTTTTATAATAGTTATTACATTTTGCTTTATCGAATCTTTAAAAATTTAAAAAAATATTAGTAATCAACGATAATTTTTCCTAGTTTCTTTCCATTTTTATAATTGAAATAATAAACTACAACCAATTTTAGGACATAAAATTTAAAATGGCGAAATTTTCGCTACTCAACAATTATTGGCAGGTACAACTCCATAAACCCAAAAAATCAAACAAGAGCTTCCAAGTTT
>JADZMA010000218.1:0-41126 GCA_020796225.1 Arion vulgaris
CCCCAATGCACATTAAGAAATGTAGCTTCACCGTATTCACTGTTTAATGATGCTGGCAGCATTTTAAGATACGAGGTGATTGAAAGTAATGCATCCAAGTCCATAACTTTGTTAATAGTGTTCGGAGGCAATTGACACCGATATCAGAATAAAGTATATGTAAGTGTGTTTTCAGGACAGTAAGTGTCAAGAATGTTGCGCATGTGCGCAACATTATCCAAGATGGCGTCATACATGGAAATTCGGTTGATGCAAAGAGCTGTGATTGAATTCTTGACGGCCGAAGGTTTGTGTTCCCATCGACATGCATCGGAGAATGAGAGCGGTATATGGTGACGCCTGTGTGGTTGTGAGTACTGTTAGGAGGTGGGCAAGGACTGTTAAAGGCGACAATCCAGCGACGATGACCTTGCATGATCAGGCTGGCAGCGGACGACCAATTACAGCAGTGGATGAACAACACCAAACTCGCGTGGACAAACTGATTCATGTCAATCGCCACATCAAGCAAAAAGATGTCCTACAATGCTTGAAATTTTGACTGAACGAGTACATCACATTATTCATGTATTGCTAGGGTATAGGAAAGTTTGTGCAAGATGGGTCTCTCGCATGCTGACACCGGAAATGAAACATCGCCGACATCAGGCGTGTCAGAAACACCTGATGCGATATGAACGAGAAAGCGATGACTTTATCTGCCGAATTGTCACTGGCGATGAGTCATGGGTGCATCATTACGACCCTGAAAACAAGCGCCAATCTATGGAATACAGGTACAAAAACTCACCCACCCCAAAAAAATTCAAAACTGTCGCAGTCAAGGAAAAGTTTTGATGTCCATTTTTGGGACTGCAGCGTAATCCACAGAATTTTGGAACGCTGCAATACTGTCAATTCTGATCGGTATGTGGAAACGATGAAGAAACTACGGGCAAGACTGCTACATGTTCGTCCTGGAAACACGAGTCCAACATGACAATGCTCGTCCACACACCAATGACAAACAGCGCAGCATTAGAGCTGCCTCAATTTTGACGACATTTTAGCGCACCCACCATATAGCCGCGATTTGGCACCTTGTGACTTTTTCCTGTTCCCAAAGTTCGAGGAACATCTCAAGGGAAAAAGATATGCTTCTGACGAGGATGTGGCAGCAGATGTGTGTGCCTGGCTTCGTGAAAAATCATCAGATTTTTTCTTCGACGGGTGAACAACTAGTTCGACGTTGGCGTGTGTGTGGAACGTGGAGGTGACTATGTCGAAAAATAATGACTATTGTGTGGTGGACATCTCAAGCTTTCTGAAAATGTATGTTTCATTTGTAAATTATGTATATTAACGAGTTATGGACTTGAGGCATTACTTTTCATTACGCCTCTATATATATATATAGGTATATTGTATAAGAATAACTACTTTTAAAGATATGCTTACGATTTAGATAATACATATATAACCGGCATTGCTTACGAGATAATACATATATAACCAGCATTGCTTACGAGATAATACATATATAATGGCATTACTTACGAGATAATACATATATAACGGCATTGCTTATGAGATAATACATATACAACCGCATTGCTTACGTAGATAATATATAACCGCATTGCTTACGGATAATTCATATATAACCGGCATTGTTTACGATAATTCATATAGACCGCATTCCTACGAGATAATTCATATATGACCAGACATTGTTTACTGAGATAATTCATATATATAACCAGCATTGCTTACGAGATAATTAATATATAACCTGGATTGTTTACGGATAATCTATATATGACCGACATTGTTTACGAGTTAATTCATATATGACCGCATTGTTTACTAGATGATATATAATCGGCAATGTTTTCTATTGTTCGAGAAAAGAGTTGTTCAAGCAACTAGGGAACAGAGAAATGATAATTAATAGAGATTTGATTTTGCAAAAGCATGACGTGTTTGCACTCACTGACATGGAGACAGATATGATGCGCATCTACCGTCACATCATGTTTCTAAGGCAGAGGTCATTCTAGAAGGTGGGTTTATCCACCATATAGGAACTTAAGTTTTAACCCTAACCTGGAATTTTCTAGAACGAAGTGGTTATTCACAGTCAACTGTGAATAACCACTTAGGAGAACGTTATTCAAAGTCAGATATAAATAAAACTGATTCGATTGGCTGACGGTTAAACATGTTTAAGAAATAGTTATAGTGTAAAACTTTTGAATTTTTACTTTCAGTTTTCACAACACTACCCAGAGAAAAGCAAACCAACAATTTCTAATGAATTGGCAACAATTTTTTCCATCAAGTCCGTTGCCACGCAAGACATTAAAGAAATTGTTCGCAAAACCGATGGGAAAATTATCTCTGAGCAAGATGTACGAAACTGGAAACGGCAGCTTTTTAATCAGGGAACGGAAGCAGAAGCGCAGACTATACAAAGAACGGTAGAAAAGTTGCAGGCTGAGGGGGATATTGAAGTATGGGACTAATGAGGGGGGAGTTAAGATATTTAGCATTTATTTCCAAAGAAATGCTCCATTCCCTGAAGTTTTGATAATGGATACAACATATAAAGTAAATAAAAATAATTATCCTCTTCTGAATATTCTTGTTGACAGCAATGGTCAAGGATGGCCTGTATTTCATGCGTTTCTGGCTTCAGAAGACTATTCTTTCTTCTTGCCTGTCCTTTTTGCAGACTTTTCCTTATCTCACTAAAACAATATTTGTTGATACGGACATGGCAGAAATATGTGCAATTCGGTCCTCTCTACCATCTGTTGTTATCGCCTTTGTGCTTTCCACACAGCCACAGCTTCAAAAAGCCTCAACAGAGAAAACTGCCTTCCTATGAAGTTTCTTGTCTTCTTGATTCTGTTTGCAGATCAAAAATACTGTACTGATTTGTCACAGTACAATGTCTTAACTCTTTCCGCTTTAACGCACACTGCGCCCACAGCGACTTCTGTTGCACGCTTTAAGCGCACCTGCGCCATTCAAGTTGTTTCGTCTCGCCATTCGCCGTTCGAATGTTCCGGTTATACGTCTTTCTAGTTTTACTTCTTACTAATTTTAGTTTTTAATAGTATTCTTCCGGTTCCTAACTTAAATAGCGCACTTTCACTTTTGATTTCATCGCTCATTCACCCACGCTTTCAATTTGTTTCAAGTTTATTTTTCGCTACAGACGATTTTTTGTAAACAAATCAATATGGAACCAGGCCCATCAGGTAACAAGCGTACTATGCGTGTTTCAGGCGAGCAGGCGCTTATTTTCTTAGAAAAATGTGTGAATGATTCTGATAATAGTAGTATTAGTAGTATTAGTGATGATTCGGATCCCAAATATATCGAAGAGATTCAGGCAAATGAGAATCATTCAAACCATCAAAGCCCAACTGGAGCAGCTAGCTGCAGCCAGTATGATTCCGATGCTGAGCCGCCTGTGCCAAACGTCCAGATCTGCTGTAAATACTGGTACTGGAAACGGCAGAGGTAGAGGAAAATTTGCAGCTCGAACAACAGCTGCCCCAGTGCCAGTGGTAAGAGAGGAATGGCAGGAGATAAGAGAAGGCTCTACAAAAAAATGCTTTTAGATTCCACCCAAAGCAACAGCCAGGTGTGTCTCCTGAGTCAGGGCTTACCTCAGATTCGACAGCACTTGAATGTTTTTCATTGCTGTTTGATGATGAGGTAAAGTCTTTACTTATGAAGACAATAAACTCTTATGCCAGGAGTAAAATTATTGTCAACACTCCATCTATCCAACGGTCAGTGTTCTCGTTGGTTGACATTACGCCCACGAGGTTGATAAATTTCTGGCCGTAATGATTATGATTGGAATTGCCAGACGGCCTGAGATCCCTGATTACTGGTCTCTGGGACCTGAGTTTTATGCTCCATGGTTCCACGTAATGTTTACTCGTAAACGCTTCCAAGATATACTTCTACGATGCTCCATGCAGGCGAGGAACATTCTGAAGGAAAAGATAAAATTGAACCCTTCATGAATGTTCTGAAAAAGTACCGAGCTGCGTTCTACCCGTATCAAGAACTCAGTATTGATGAGATGGTGATCGGGTATAAAGGAGGTAGAAGTTCAAGCAGTACAATGCCAGCAAGCCAAGCAAATACCATATAAAAACCTTTGGCCTGTGTGACTGGCTCACGGGATACGTCCACAACATCTTACCATATTTTGGTGCGGACACATCTTATAATCCTGAAATTGATTATACATCAAGTCACGCAGTGAAAATATTTGATACATTACTTGCTAATGTTGGAACGGGCATAAGATATATGCAGATCGTTTTACACGACCGTGTCCTTGTTGATTACCTGCTTGAGCACAAGCAATATTACACAGGCACGCTCAACATCAATCGCTTTGGCTTTCCTCTGCAACTGAAGTCCCTCAACCTTGCATACCGTGAAATGCGCTGGTTTCAAAATCAGGATGAAACCATGATGTGCGTTGGTTATAGGGATAAAAAAGCAAAGAAGAGTGTCCTCATGGTGAGCACAGACGCGGTTGTTGAGACAACACGATGCAAGGATGTTGACAAGCCATCCATGATACACAAATACAACAAATACATGAATGGGTGTGACAAGTTAGACCAAAAAGTCACCTATTATTGTTCTTTTGAAAGGAAACAATAAATGGTGGAAGAAGGTGTTTATTGGCTACTTGAAGTCACCAAGTCAACTCCATTCTGTACCCTTGGACCGAGAAGCAGACACGCAGGATTGTCCTGAAGAAGTTCAACAGAGCTTCTGATCACAGCTAACACAGCGTGCCGCTGTGACATTTCCTGAAGAAGGTCTTGCTCCTCGAAGCGCGTCGACAACCAGCTGCAAACCCATGGCACCCTCCAAGATAAGAAACACATCATTTATATCAAACGGGATAGAAGTTGTTGTCGTGTACTCCCAGAACGCAAGCGCACCCACTTTGTTTGCCTAGGATGCCCGAATCAGCCACATTTACATCCTAAGGATTGTTTTGAGGCCTTCCACAAAGTGTAGTCAGTTATTCACTAACTGCATGGTCACAGTGTACAGTTTATTTTGTCATTTTTTCAATTTTTGTGTTTCGCTCAACATTTTCATCATCATAATTGTGTGTCAACTTTTCATCATATCTTCATTTCTATTGGATATGTTATAAAATTTTGCCTGGACTTCACAAATTGGATTACAAAATAATTTCTAGAAGCACATAGGGATACATTCTGAAGATGCTGTTATAATGTCAAGTAAGTGTTGCATATGTCACTAACAATTTATAATTTTTTCTATTTATGTTTACATTTATCCCAGTTTCTTCTAAAATATTCCATGTATTGCTATTTAACTTTGTTATTCTAATAGGTTGTCCAGTTTACTTCAAATTAGTATATGATAAGATATATATATGTTTATTTATTGAAGAGTAGTTATGATTTGAAAAAAATAACCATTGCATTTTACCTCCTTAAATTAAATGTGTAAAACTAGAAATAAATGGGTGTGGAAAGAGTTAAAAGAAAAATCTGTGAACTTTCATCTCCTGATGTTCTTGCATACTTTAATCCAACTGATGGAACTGTCCTCAACTTTGGGCTGCTTCTTTCTTCACATAACACTCCAACATTTCACATAACAACAACAAATCATGCAGAAACATTCCATCAGAAAATTAAGCGAGTCCTGTCCTCTAAAACTCCACTAAACATTTGCATCACAGAAATCCTTAGAACAACACAAAACACATCGCAATCCAGAGATTGCCTCTCCTCGTATACATTTTCATTAATGTGAAATTATATTTTCTGATACATTTACAGATAAATGAAGCGTCAAACTTGAACTTCCTCGAAGCATCCATATTTTGAAAAGAAATATGCATATCCATCTCTTTCATGAATTGCCATCTTACTTATCGATTCAACTACCACAATTTGGCAAAGATCCAGACAAACGAGTATTAGAAATCGTCAGTAAATATGACAATAGAACTGAATGGTTGTCATCTGATATTATATAAGATTTTCAAACTTTACAGTGTCAGATAACAGCAGTTAAAAGACTTCTTAGATACGTTAGATAAAAACTGGAGAATGTATAGTCACAGAGGATTTATTTACAGAGGATGTCTTGTTTTGTATACTATCAATGTGAAAGCAGACACTGCACCACCCATCTCTGCAAGTGTCAAAGTTTAATCAGACATGAGTATACAAGTTTATCTAGAAAAAAAAAACAACAAGTGTCTGGTAAATATCTTGGCTGGATTGTTACTAAATATCTTGCCTCGATCGTTACTAAATATCTTGGCTGGGTCGTTACTAAATATCTTGCTGCTGTTGCAAATATCTTGGCTGGGCTTACTAAATATCTTGGCTGGGTTGTTACTAAATATCTTGGCTGGGCACTATATCTCCTGTTTACTAAATATCTTGCCGATGTACTAAATATCTTGGCTGGGTTGTTACTAAAAATCTTGGCTGATGTTACTAAATATCTTGGCTTTAGCTAAACATCTTGTGTTGTTACTAAATATCTTGGCTGGGTTGTTACTAATATCTTGGCTGGGTTGTTACTAAATATCTTGGCTGAGTCTACTAAATATCTTGGCTGTGTTGTTACTAAACATCTGGCTGGGTTGTTACTAAATATCTTGGCTGGGTTGTTACTAAAAATCTTGGCTGGGTTGTTACTAAATATCTTGGCTGGGTTGTTACTAAAAATCTTGGCTGGGTTGTTACTAAATATCTTGGCTGGGTCGCAAAAATTGCTGTTACTAAATATCTTGCTGGGTTGTTACTAAATATCTTGGCTGGATTGTTACTAAATATCTTGGCTGGATTGTTACTAAATATCTTGGCTGGGTTGTTACTAAATATCTTGGCTGGATTGTTACTAACAGTAAATATGAGATGGTCACACAAAATTTACTGATCCACTACTAAGATACTGATCCTTCTACGATCCACTACAAAGATACTGATCCCTCTACATCTCATAACAGAAAAAAGTATTAGTGATTTATTAGAAGAAGCATGTAGTAGTTTGGAGATTGTTCGAGAATTAATGTTATCATCTGAAGACACTAATATATGAATAAACGAAAAACCACTAATATTTATCTTAGAGTAGGTACAACTTGTAAATCAACATAAAAAAGGCTGAGAGGAGCTGCAGGAGATAGCTAGAGATAGGAAGACTTGGCAAGAGTTGGTTGAGGCCAGTGCCACAACCTGGGAATAAGGCAAAGAGAAAGAGAGAGAGGTACAACTTGTAAATAACGATAAATATAATCTCTGAAGTAGAAAAGTCATTGCCTTTTCATGGCGAGATCATAAAACAGTCAACGATTTTGCTTTCATCAAATTCAGACTGAAGAAAAGCCCAGGTGCCATAAGCTTAATAGCGGCAAATGCGAAACAAATTTAGAAAATACTGAGTATTGCCATTGTGCTTTCTATATAGGTTTTCTTGAAATCTCCTACATGCAATTCTATCAGAAAATCTCTGCGTCTCCCACATCAATGCACATTAAGAAATGTGCTTCACACGATATCACTGTTTAATGATGCTGGCAGCATTTTAAGATACTATATGGATGTGTGTGGTGTATATATATATATATTGTATAATAATAATACAGATTGCTTACTAGATAATACATATATAACCGGCATTGCTTACTGAGATATAATATATAACATCGATTGCTTACGGGATAATTCATATATAACCGGCATTGCTTTACGAGATAATTCATATAAGTAGACGTGGCATTGCTTACAACGATAATCCATATATGACCAGGCTATTGCTTACGAAACTTATCATATAGCGGACATTGTTTGACGTAGATAAATACACCAGTACTACCCGTTGCATTGCTTATGAGATAATTAATATATAACTACGGCATTGCTTACTGAGATAATACATATATAACCGGCAACTACTTACTAGATAATACATATATATAACGGCGAACGTTACTTGAGATAATACATATATAACCGGCATTGCTTACGAGATAATTCCTACACGAACAACAGATCGATATCATATGCATACAGGAAACACATCTAAATAAAAACTGCTGCTTCTACATCAGAGGCTATGAGACATACAGACTGGATAGAGACGGACACAAGGGAGGCATCACACTAGTCAAAAACAACATCGCAGCCTCAGAAACCTCCAGAAGTACAGGTGAAGCCAAACACCTAACAGTCAAAATACATGTCCTCCCAGAACCAATACATGTTACAAACTACTACTGCCCAAACAATAAGAAATTAGAACTAGAGAGCATACATACAGCTAAGAACAAAATAATCCTAGGCGACTTTAACAGCCACTCTCCAAGCTGGGGATATGCTACTATGGATTCAAGAGGAGATGAAGTAGAGGAATGGATGATGGAAAACCTACTCATACTCATAAACAAACCTGATTCAGAGCCAACTTTCTACTCAAGAGTATGGAGAACACAAAGCACACCCGATCTGGCAATAGCTACAGAAGACATCCAGAGACGTGCAGAAAGAGAGGTGATGAAACTAGGAGGAAGCGACCACAAACCAATCATTATTACTGTAGGAAAGCTCAAGTCACCAGAAAACAGGAAAAAATAGCCAGCTGGAACTACAAAAAGGCAAACTGGAACCTGTACAGAAACCTAACTAAAGGAAAACTGACAGAAACCCACACAACAAACAACATCCAGAAAAACATCACAAACACATGCTTAAAAAAAAAAATATAATTCCGGATTGTTTACGGAATAATTCATATATAACCGGCATTTTTTACTAGATAATTCATATATAACCGTAATTGTTTACGGAATAACTTAACCGCATTGTTTGGATAATTCATATCAGCATTGTTTACGAGATAATTCATATATAACGGACATTGTTTACGAGATGATATATAATCGGCAATGTTTTCTATTGTTCAAGAGTTGTTCAAGGAACTAGGGGAACAGAGAAAATGATAATTTATAGAGATTTGATTTTGCAAAAGCATGACGTGTTTGCACACACTGACATGGAGACTGACATGATGTGCATCTACCGTCACATCATCGTTTACTTTAAGGCATAGGTCATTCTAGAAGGTGGGTTTATCCACCATACAGGAACTTAAGTTTTAACCCTGACCTGGAATTTTCTAGAACGAAATGGTTATTCACAATCGACTGTGAATAACCACTTCGTAGGGAGAACGTTATTCAGTCGGACATAAATAAAGCTGATTCGATTGAATGACGGTTAGCATACCTGATTTTTTTAATGGCGATCGAGAAAGAGCGACATCTCCGACTTTAGAGATTTTGAAGCAGCCTTAAAACGTCATTTAAGAGGAAAGTCGTGTTCTTTTGTTATGAGCAGCTCAAAGAAAGTAAGATTACGTTTTACTTTATTTTAATGTTAGTTTCCATTATAATATGTTAGTGTAAACTAAGTTAGTGTAAAAGTGTAAAGCGAATAATACATATATTATATATTTCATATATAATGATATATATTATATACAATACAGTACACTATTGAACCCTATTTTAAAACAATTGAAGATAAAATCATTACTTTGTAAATATACATAATTGAAATATGTTATATGCTATAGGCCGTTATATGCTATAGTGCCTGTTTTAATTTGGGGGTGTAATAGTTTTCGACACATTTCTAGTAAAATGGTCACATAAATTTGATAAATCTGAACCATTGATTCAAATAGTTTTCCATTTGATATCCTTGTAGTTAAAGAAAGAATCACCATATTTTGACAGCATTACTTATGAGCATGTGAATTGCAAAAGTAGTACAAGAAAGAGAACAAGTGAGGAAACATTTTGAAGAGAAGCCCACACTAGAAAACAAAATCCTATACAATAGAACTAATGCGGAAGTAAAACGGACCGTCAATATGGCCAAAAGAGAAAAATGGCATAAAACAGTAGCAGATCTTGACGTAGGAAGAAATGGGGCTAAAGCATGGTCATTACTGAGCAATTTGTGTGGAGAAAAACGTCGAAACAACCCCAGGCCTATAAGTACAGATAAAGCAACAATAGTGGAAGATCAAAAGAAAGCAGAAATATTTAACAAATACTTTGCTTCCATTAACAGAACAGATAAACATACAACGAAGGACAAAGACCGCATACATGAGCTCAAGATAAAAGAACATGCCTGCAGCACCAATATTGCACTCTTTGAGGACGACTTCACACAAACTGAGCTCACTAGAGCAATGAAGAAACTAAAACTTCGGAAGTCACCAGGTCCAGACAAAATACATAATGAGATGCTCATCCACCTTGGTAATGTTGGTAAAGCAGTGATCCTAGATCTAATTAATAAAACTTGGAATGAGGGTACATTGCCCAAGACATGGAAGAATGCAACAATAACACCTATCTTGAAGAAAGGAAACCATCTGAAGCGTGAAAAGCTATAGGCCAATATCCCTCACTTCATGCCTAGGTAAACTAGCTCAAAGAATGATTAATCACAAGGTTATATTGGTGGCTCGAAACCACCAAGATGCTGAACATAGCCAAGCAGGGTTTAGAGTAGGAAGAGAACTGATGATCAGATTTTTAGACTGAGCCAAATGATCATTAATGGGTTCCAGGGGAGAAAACACACTACTGCTGTATTCATTGACCTGCAACAGGCATACGACAGAGTGTGGCGAAAAAGATTGCTGGGTAAAATGTTAGATACAGGAATCCATGGTAAGATGTATCGTTGGGTGAAAACATCCCTCACAGACCGCACAATCCAGACAAAGATCAACAATGGCATCTCTTCCAAGCAGGTGCAAGAAGAAGTCTACCCAGGGCTCCCCACTAAGTTGTACACTTTTCCTCCTGTTTCTGAATGACATGCCCAAAGAGCTACTGACAGAAAAAGCATTATATGCTGATGACCTGGTTCTTTGGCACACCAGCAAGCACACTGGCTTCAGTGAAGGGCGGCTAAATGAAGACCTTGACAGGCTTAGTAAATACTGTGAAACATGGAAATTGAAAGTGAACTACACCAAGACAACCTACTCTATTTTCACCAGGAGTAACAAGTGGCAAAGAAAATATTACACTAACACTAGATGGTAATATTTTAAAGAAAGAAGATAACCCAACATACCTAGGGGTGACGATGGATAGGCAGCTCTCATTTAACAAACATGTCCAAAACCTGAAGTTAAAGTCAAAAAAGAGACAATCTCCTAAAATGACTTGCAAGTACCTCATGGGCAAAACAAAAACACACTTAGGCAACTCTACATCGGTTATGTACGCTCTGTAATGGATTGCAACCTAGCACTGCAGGCAACATGTAGTAAAACAACAAAGGAAGCTCTGGACAAAGTACAGAGCCAGGCAGTGCATTTCATCTCTGGAGGTATGAGATCAGCCCCTACAGCAGCATGTGAAATCCATACAAACATCGAGCCCTTGCGAATGCGTAGGGAGGCAGCAGTAGTAGAGACAGTGGAAAGATATAAAAGACTTAGTAGAAACCACCCTAACAGACAATTAATAGACAACATGCGACCACAGCACAGACTGAAGCAAAAACAATCCTAGATGTGGCATTAGGCCTGCAAGAAAAATATCACATGCTGGAGAACAGAGAAGAGACACAAATTGTACACACAGAAGTCCCTCCAAATTGTAGTCTCGCTGTCCAAAAATAAACACCACACTTACCAAAGACATCACCAAGAAGACCCAGTAGATCTCTGGATGGTGGCCCAAGACACCATACTATCTTTCCCAGACGAGTGGATACATGTATATACAGATGGCTCAGCCTTCAAGGGAACTATTAATGCTGGATACGGTGCTGAATAGAATACCCAGACAAATCGTGTGACAGTTGCAAAATGCATGTGGAAAGTACTGTTCTAATTTTGAGGCAGAGACCATTGCCATTGAAGCTTCAGTGCACCATCTTACAAACATATTCCAGCTCCATCCTGAAAAACCCAGCACACAGTTATCTTTACTGATGGTAAGTCAGTGCTACAGTCACTAGAAAATGCAAACCCTGAGAGCCCAGCGTGCCAGTCCCTGGCTCTATCCATCAGTTCATTCATCAACACCTTTGCCGTCAAGCTTACCTTACAGTGGATACCAGGACACAGCAACATACAAGGAAATGAAAGAGCAGACATCCTTGCAAAGGCAGGGGTAAATAGTCAACAGCATGACAGACCAATAACTCTGCAGACTGTTAAACAAATAATAAGAAGTAACAAGAAGGAGGAGTGGATGAATGAGTGGGCAATGGGCAAAACTGGCAGAGCCCTCTTTAAACACATGACCACTCCAAATCCCAAAGATGCTATAAATGACCTCACATGACAAGAACAAGTCATTATTTTCCGCCTTAGGACACAACATGTGCCCCTGAATGCTCACCTACACCGCATCCAACCAAAGATTGCCCCACAATGTCAACTGTGTGACTATTCAGAAGAAACTGTCACACACCATCTCTTCCAGTGCCCTGCACTCAGTGACCTACGCCACAAGTACCTACCTCCAGACCCAGATGTTGAAAACTCTCTCTATGCTAACACACCACAACTCAGACAGACCTGTAAATTCACTGCCATGGCCTCAAGTCGAAGGGCAAATGCTCAGATGACTGCTGGATCGGAAAAGTAAAGTAAGTTTACGAGATGATATATAATCGGCAATGTTTTCTATTGTTCAAGAGTTGTTCAAGGAACTAGGGGAACAGAGAAAATGATAATTTATAGAGATTTGATTTTGCAAAAGCATGACGTGTTTGCACACACTGACATGGAGACTGACATGATGTGCATCTACCGTCACATCATCGTTTACTTTAAGGCAGAGGTCATTCTAGAAGGTGGGTTTATCCACCATACAGGAACTTAAGTTTTAACCTGACCTGAATTTTCTAGAACGAAGTGGTTATTCACAATCGACTGAATAACCACTCGTAGGAGAACGTTAGTCGGACATAAATAAAGCTGATTCGATTGAATGACGGTTAAGCGCAGCACCTGATTTTTTTTTTTTAATGGCGATCGAGAAAGGAGCAACATCTCCGACTCTTAAAGATTTTGAAGCAGCCCTTAAAACGTACGAAGAGGAAAGTCGTGGTTCTTTTGTTACGAGCAGCTCAAAAAGAAAGTAAGATTACGTTTACTTTATTTTAATGTTAGTTTCATTATAATATGTTAGTGTAAACTAAGTTAGTGTAAAAGTGTAAGCGTAACAATACATATATTATATATTTCATATATAATGATATATATTATATACAATACAGTACACTATTGAACCCTATTTTAAAACAATTGAAGATAAAATCATTACTTTGTAAATATACATAATTGAAATATGTTATATGCTATAGGCCGTTATATGCTATAGTGCCTATTTTAATTTTGGGGTGGTAATAGTTTTCACACATTTCTAGTAAAATGGTCACAAAATTTGATAAGAAATTGAACTATTGATTCAAATAGTTTTCCATTTGATATCCTTGTAGTTGAAGAAAGAATCACCATATTTTGACAGCATTACTTATGAGCATGTGAGGTACACATGCAAGCAAGGGCACCGTGCCAAGGCAAGTGCTAGCCATGGCATCAGGCCAAACCAAAGGTAAGCTTTTTCCCTATCTAAATTCTTGTAGAATGTGAATAGCAGTAAGTTATTTCTATGATTACTGGAAAAAATCCACAAATAACAATGTTTCATTTAGACCATGGGTCGACATTGTCCGACCTGTTTATTTTGAGAACTAACTTTATTCAAACTTTAGCAAGAAATCTGCAATTATTGTCGTTAAAATCCATTAATACGCCCAGTGGTTACCGGGCCCAAATTTGAGGTGTAAATAATAGAATCACTGTTACCTGCCATGCATGTCGTAAGAGGCGACTGAGGAGGTTTCGCTGAAATCGGATGCACGTGTCCGGCTAGGAATGCTAACCGAAACAAATGCCGAACAAAATGGATGCACCATTACATGGTGCGACAACACCTCACAATTAGGAATGGGGTAACAGATTCTACGGTTGCCAATCTGCCTTGGAGATTTAGCCAAGCAGTAAGAATGTCAGGACGACCATCATGAGGGTGGCCAAAACTTACTGCGTGAAGAGGTTGGCACAAACGGGAAGCAGAAATCATAGGAATTATATCCTACAGAACTGCCCCCAGTATGCAGACTTGAGAAGAAAGAGGTGGCCCACTTACACTAGCGTCCAAGCGAACTGTATAGCATGGCTGATAATCTGAAGCAGACGGCTGCCTTTATTAGAGAAACCGAAATCCCAATCTAGTGAGAGTGAAGAAGAAATCCATTAATATATTCATGACCAGTGGGACTAATGCAATCTAATCAAATGCCAGCTGTCGAACTCGTTCATTCTTACAAGGGTTTCCATGTATCGAATGTGCCCCTCCCTGAAATGTCCTAGTAGGCCTAAAGGTGTGCCAACCACTGATTTAGACTAATGGTACTTGTTTATAGGCTCTGTTGAGTGCCCAAGAAAGAAGGGCTACTACTGCTTCATTTTTCATATAACAGTAGATTAAATATTAATTTCTGAAGTTGGATTCAAAAATTATTTTAGAGTACAAACCTTGTAGTAAGTGTGACTGTAATAATTCAAAAGCTGATGGAAACTATCTGATGTACGTGTTGACTTACCTCCCTTCAGGACATTCAAGACTGAATGCCCTGCTTCAGTCGAGTGCATCTAGTGGAGGATGGGACTACAGGTGTACTTCAAATCTTCACCTGCAATCTGGTTCACGAGAACTACCCTACTGGACAAGAGGTAATTTTATTGTCTAGTATATTTTCTCAGACGAAATCAAAGACATGTCTGGTCAACGACTAGTGACCACTGTTATAAGAAAGAGAAGTTGGAGATATGTTGGACACAACGAATATCAAAGCAGGCATTGAAGTGGGATGCAAGTGGTTCAAGAAAGAGAGGTCGACCTAAGGAGACCCTGAAATAATCTTGCTGAGAGGCAGGAAATATCGGTCTCAGTTCCATGGAAAAGATTGAGCGAGTTGCCCAGGATAGAGCAGTATGGAGAAATTACTTGCTAGGCCTATGTAACATGTACGGCACGAGAGGAATTATTATTTATATTATTATTATTATATTTTCTAATGTGCTACATGACAATCTTTGTACATATTTTGTTTAAACATGTTTAAGAAATAGTTATAGATTAATTGTAAAACTGTTTTGAATTTTTACTTTCAGTTTCACAAACTACCAGAAAAGGAAATCAACAATTTCTAATGAATTGGCAACAATTTTTTCCATCAAGTCCGTTGCCATGCAAGACATTAAAGAAATTGTTCGCAAAACCGATGGGAAAATTATCTCTGGGCAAGATGTACGAAACTGGAAACGCAGCTTTTAATCAGGGAACGGAAGCAGAAGCGAGACCATACAAAGAACGCTAGAAAAGTTGCAGGCTGGGTTGAAGTATGGGACTAATGGGGGAGAGAGTTAAGATATTTAGCGTTTATTTCCAAAGAAATGCTCCATTCCCTGAAGTTTTGATAATGGATACAACATATAAAGTAAATAAAAATAATTATCCTCTTCTGAATATTCTTGTTGACAGCAATGGTCAAGGATGGCCTGTATTTCATGCGTTTCTGGCTTCAGAAGACTATTCTTTCTTCTTGCCTGTCCTTTTTGCAGACTTTTCCTTATCTCACTAAAACAATATTTGTTGATACGGACATGGCAGAAATATGTGCAATTCGGTCCTCTCTACCATCTGTTGTTATTCGTCCTTTGTGCTTTCACACAGCCACAGCTGTCAAAAAGCTCCAACAGAGAAAACTGCCTACCTTGAAGTTTCTTGTCTTCTTGATTCTGTTTGCAGATCAAAAATACTGTACTGATTTGTCACAGTACAATGTCTTAAAAGACAAAATCTGTGAACTTTCATCTCCTGATGTTCTTGCATACTTTAATTCCAACTGGTGGAACTGTCCTCAACTTTGGGCTGCTTCTTTCTTAGACACTCCAACATTTCACATAACAACAACAAATCATGCAGAAACATTCCATCAGAAAATTAAGTGAGTCCTGTCCTCTAAAACTCCACTAAACATTTGCATCACAGAACTCCTTAGAACAACACAAAACACATCGCAATCCAGAGATGCCTCTGCTCGTATACATTCAATGTCATTAAAATACAACACAAAACATAAGTCAGACATTGTCAATACAATTCAGAATGACCTCACTTCTTTTGGAGCAAAAGTTGTCATTGAACAATATTTTCTCTATAAGAAAACTTATCTCTTTCAGTGTTCACTAGCTTGTTCTGACACATACAGTTTGTCTTCTGCTACTCCTGGCTCATCTCAGTAGGATTGCACTATTCACTCTTGTTCTTGTGATTTCTTTTTAAATTCCATTTACTGTGTGGACATATTTGCTCTAAGCTCTTATCTTTGTCTGCCCCTTTATCACTGTGATAATGAACACTTTAAAAACACTCCTTTTCTTGACTCCAGTATTCACAGCATTTCACATGAAGTTCTGCCCATGCAAAATGCTAGCACTCCTGAATCTTGCTATCACATTACAAAAGAAATTACAAAGGCCATTGAATTTTTCTTTCCTTTATTGGGAGAACAGGCTTTTCAGACTGCTATCTCTCATCATCAAATTGTTCAAAATGGCGGCTGTGACAAGTGTTTACTATTCCTTCCTTGGATGTATTAGTTTACTTGTGGTTTAGGGAACGTAATATCATAGAGATGCTGAGGTGTTTTTACTAATAGGTTGACTGTCATAGTTATTCGATATGCGATACCGGTTTACGATAGGTTACCCTATGAGTCATAGCACAGCTATTTTTAAAACTGCAAGGAATGTCCATCCTTTATTAAAAAGTCTGTAACAGTAAGGGAGGCGGATGAGTCATTATGATCAACGGCTCACAAGCGAAACAGCAAAGTGTGGGCACACAAGAGGCGCTTTCAGGACATACAAATGATTTGCGGCTGGCCCTCGTGGAAGAAATTGGGACTTCACCACGTACAACCAAAGACATAGCAATGAAGCAAAAACATCCATCTGAAGACAAACAATACATGAAAACAAGGAAAAGACACATTCGATTTGCAACATAGAATGTTAGAACCTTACACCAAGAAGGAAAGCTAGACAATTTAATACTAGAGACAACAGATATGCAGGTACTAGGTAGATATTATGGAGTCAGAAACAAGATGGAAAGTAGGATACACAAGAAGAGATGACTATATATTTATACATTCAGAGGAGAACATCATGAACGAGGGGTACACAAGAAGAGATGACTATATATTTATACATTCAGGAGGACATCATGAACGAGGGATACACAAGAAGAGATGACTATATATTTATACATTCAGGAGGAGAACATCATGAACGAGGGATACACAAGAAGAGATGACTATATATTTATACATTCAGGAGGAGAACATCATGAACGAGGGATACACAAGAGATGACTATATATTTATACATTCAGGAGGAGAAACATCATGAGCAGGGATACAAGAAGAGATGACTATATATTTATACATTCAGGAGGAGAACATCATGAACGAGGGGTACACAAGAAGAGATGAATATATATTTATACATTCAGGAGTAGAACATCATGAACGAGGGGTACACAAGAAGAGATGACTATATATTTATACATTCAGAAGGAGAACATCATGAGCGAGGGATACACAAGAAGAGATGACTATATATTTATACATTCAGGAGGACATCATGAGCGAGGGATACACAAGAGATGACTATATATTTATACATTCAGGAGGAGAACATCATGAACGAGGGATACACAAGAAGAGATGACTATATATTTATACATTCAGGAGAACATCATGAGTTTTAGAGTAGGTATGCTGATAAAAAGAAATAGAAAAATACATCAGTGGTTATTGGACGTAAACATATAATGATGCTTTTAAGCAGGACCGTCTCATTCGGGAAGATGCACATCACAACATTTTTGTGGATGGTAACGAGACAAGCATGATTCTTTGGAAGTATTTAATGAGCATTTAATGAACAAAAAGAAACGGTTGTTGCAAGAAACGGTTGCTGCAAAAAAAATTTACTGCAAGAAACAGCAAAAGCGAGAAAGTAGCAGCAAAAACAGTTGCTGCAGAAGGCTTAGTTGCTGCAAGGGACAGATGTACAATGTGCAGTGCAAAATCATTTTATGAGGACATCAGAGACCAAGGCAGCATTATAGAGCCTTGCTCAATTCACCAAATTTTGTGAGTGTTGGTTTAACTCTTAGTGGACCAAGCGCCACACTAAGTGGCGTTGAAGTGGACGTTTTACATTCCCCCACGCTAAGTGGCTTGGTTATCATAGTTTTAGAAAGCTGTAGTAAATTTATATTCCAATCCACATTTTTATTTTTGACCTCTGGTCATTCGTCATTCCGTCTGTACATGCTTGTGTAGTCGTTTGAGCTAGCAGTTAGTAGAACCGTTATAAAAAACACAAAATCTCAGCAAACATTTTTGTTTACTCAGTTTTATTGAAAAAATGGCTTCTGAAACACGTAAGAGCTATACAGTAGAGCAAGCTGTAAATCTTATTCATCATTTGGCTGAGTTCGACAATGATGATGAAGTGTCGAGTGCTGATAGTTCAGATTATGAATACAAAGTTCTGAATAATTTGTCTGATACCAGCAGCAATAATGAAAGTGATCAAGAGGGGGCGTTTTCCTGCTGTCTACCCAGCTGTTCAAGTAAAGTCTGTAAAGGTAAGGGAAAAGGCTCTGCTTCTAAAAGGAAACGAGGATCACGTTCTGTATTATTAACTGATACTGATACTACTAATCCAACTACTTCTGCTTCTGCAAATAATACTAGAAGGAGCCCCACAACAGGCACAACACCATCCAGTAGACCAAACAGACAGGCCAGTAGTGATGGAAACTGGGAGGAAATATTTGAGGGCAAAACTGAGAACAACTTTCGGTTTGTTCCACCTCAGCATAGGATTACTGATGTCAATCCTGATATTATACCTGAAGGTTCAACAGCTCTACATTTTTGAAAGCTCTTTCAGCGACAAACATTGGAAGAGCTTGTGTCATCAGTAAATAACTATGCTGAAGAGTGGTGCAAGGTGCACAAGGAAAACGCACGAAAGCACTCAATTTTTCTCCTGACACCACTGAACTTGCCAGAACTGCATAAATTCTTTGCTGTAGTCATAGCAATGCGCATAGTAAAGAAACCCAAAGTTAGCGACTACTGGTCCACTGAACCCTACATGCAGACTACAGAACCCTACATGCTAAACTACATGCAGATTGATCTTCCGGTCGCCCAGTGTGCGGGCGTGTTAACTGTTTGCTCTTGAACTTTTAAAAAAATTAATTAATCTGTGTAAATTCTAAACGGAGTACATATATATTTATATCATTATTCGGTTGTGTATAAGCAGTGAAAGAACTCAAGGTGTAATTGTGTTACTATCATCATCAATTATATTCTACTACAGTGTAAATAGAAAATAAGATCATGTTTCTAGTCGACACCAGTTATCGATAAAAATTTTCAATTAACGCCAAGCGCTGAAAACTACCACGCGATTCCACCCAACAAAAGAAACACTTCACGCATCACCAGGAAGGTCAAGGTCACGTACGGAACCTGTTAAAAGCGCCAGTGTGTTGTCTGCAAAGGTTCCTGTTATGTGCTGATGAAAATACCAGACACCTTGGGACAAGAGAATTGTCCAGTAATTTTCGGACAGACACACATGCCAGGACAGGTCTATCCTACCGCCATCGCGCCGCTTCTGGAAATGTAAACTTACACAAAGCAGGGCGGCCGGAACAATAGTTGTAACGTGACTACAACTCTTGCCTGTAGTTTAGCTGTAACATGCACAGCGACTCACAACGCACATCGCCTATTCGGTGGTCAAACCAGGTGAGGAAACCGATGGGTCTAGCAGCATCGGTAATCTAGGCACTGTCTGCCTGTGCATGCAAAGACTGGATCCGGCTGACTTAGCGGATGAGGCCACTAGTTGGCTCAACGGTGGATCACAGCAGAGCGGTGTGGACCGCATAGAGCACGGCGAGGCACTTTAGAAAGCCCTGGTCATCCACTGCATCTGGCACTATCTCCAGTAGTCTTGACTTGTCTTGCCCCTGGATACAGATAGTCCTGGACGAGAGAGTGAGGTTGACTAATAGCGCAACTTTTCCTCACTATAATCCAAATACAGCGCAAGCTACAGTTTCAACAACTACACCAGGCCATAGTGCTAACAACGCTGCTGTACGCAAGCGAGACATGGACAGTGTATAGCAGACACGCAAGAAAATTAAACCATTTCCACACAAGCTGTCTACGCAGAATACTAAAAATAAACTGGCAGGACAAAATTCCAGACAGCGAAGTCCTCACAAGAGCAAAGATCCCAAGCGCCAACACCCTGTTGCAGAAGGCCCAACTGAGATGGGTCGGTCACGTTGCTCGAATGCCTGATAAACGCATCCCAAAACAGTTGATGAATGGCGAGCTTGAAGGGCAGACGCTTGGTGGACAGAAAACGCTTTAAAGACACTCTAAGTGTCTCTGAAATGCTGATAGACAATACGTGCTGGGAATCCTTGCAGCAATATCGCCAAATGTGGCGCTGTAACAACAAAAGAGGAACCTGAATAGCTGAGAATCATCGATTGTTGAGTCACAGAGAAACGAGCAGCGAAAGACAGAGCACACAACACGCACATGTCTAACCTTGATCATGTATGCCCCACCTGGGTCAGGATTCTGTTCTAGGATTGGACTCTAAGTCACCTCCGCACACACCAGAGAGTGCAACAGTACACGTCTGAGATTGTTGTCATCATCGCCATGGCATGACGCTATTAGCACATGCAGACACAATGGTACAGTGAGATGTTCACGAGGAACAGGTTCAAGGCGATCTACCAAACCATGTTCCATGTAAGTGAAGTAGATGCCCTGGAAGGCAAAATAGAGCCCTTTCTGCAGAAAGTGGTGTCTAACTTTCAAAATGCCTATTATCCATTCAAGGATCTCTCTATAGATAAGATGGTCATTGGATGGAAGGGACGTGGCTCATAAGATGTTCAATGCATCAAAGCCAAAAATATCACGTTAAAACCTTCGGGCTCTGTGACAGCAACACTGGCTATGTTTTCAATGTACTTATTTATTTTGGCAGCAAGACATCTTATAGCCCAGACCTGGATCCAGCCAGCCAACATGCTGTTGAAAGTTTTTGACACCCTCCTGAAACCTTGCGGAAAAGGCCATCATATTTACGCTGATCGATACTACACAGTTTCCACTTCTCAGTATCTCCATGAGAAGCTATTACTAAACTGGAACCCTAAACATAAACCCAGAGATTTCCTAAGCATCAAGACCACAAATTGATCCACATGCAGATGAAGTGGTTTATGCATGTAGAAAATAAATTTCTCTGTGTTATGTTTAGGGACAAGAAAGCAAAAGCCTTTGCATTCTTGTTTCAGTGAAGCTTCAGTAGCCACGGTCCAGAAAACTAAAATCCTTCTACAGTGAATCGCGCTGCAGTGTAAGAACAGATTTCGGTAACTCTGACTGGTTCACAGTGGAAACAGGAGTGAAACAAGGCTGCGTCTTATCGCCAATGCTCTTTGGAATAGCAATTGACTGGGTCATGCGAAATGCACAATAACGAAATATGGGCATCAAGTGGGTTGATAAAATTTTAGAAGACCTTGATTTTGCTGACGATATAGCCCTTTTGAGTTCATCACATCAAGATATTCAAATGAAAACAAACCTTCTCCAAAATATCTCAGGACAAATTGGTCTCAAAATAAACACCACAAAAACAAAAATTGTTGACCTTACCAGCAGTCCAGAAAATATTCAACTAAAACTACACCTTGAAAAGTCAAAAGTTTTATATACCTAGGGAGTATGATGTCATCTACGGGGATACAGCGCCAGAAATTCCACACAGAATCGCATTGGCATCAAGTGCTTTAACAAATTGTCAAAATATGGAAGTCCAATTCACTCAGCAAGCACTTAAAATTAAAGATCTTTAACTCTTGTGTGATTCCAGTATTAACTTATGGATGCGAGTTGGAAAGCAACAAAGCTCTAGAAAGAAAATTAGATAACTTTGAGAATAAATGTCTTAGAAGAATACTGAACCTCAAATGGTCAGATTTCAGACCCAATACACAAAGACAAGAGACCAAGCAAGAAAATGTATCAAATTTTATAAGAAAGCGCCGCTGGAACTACATCAGCCACACACTTAGAATGGATGAGAGAAGACTCCCTACCAATCCCTCATATGGACACCAGAGGGAAAACGAAACAGGAAGACAAAGAGAGACTCTATGAGAACCATCACCAGAGAAGGCTCAACGATGGGCCAGTAAACATAAAGACTTAAAACAAATAGAACGAACCGCGAGACATGGAGAGCTATGACCTCTGCCCTATGCTCCGCCCACAGGCCCAAGAGGAAAGACTAACTAACTAACATCTCTGGAACCCTGACACTCCCAGCGCCATCAGTCTCACGGAAGGACAGATAAGGAACTCTGACACACCTGCTAGGCTGGAGACACAAACAGAAGAGAGTGAAAAAAAGATCCTGTTCCTGGACTTCATAAACAAGTTCAAGTCCATCATAAAGCAGTTACAACAGCTTCATACCGTTGGGATTAACAGAGCCAGCCATTTATCAGTGGAGGGAGCTCCATGGACATATCTATTCTCTGGATGCACTCAAGCGAATTCCAAATTGACAAAACTATTTCAGAACTTTGTTAGAGAAAACCGGTCTGCAGTAGATTTTGTCAGTTATCTTATCAAAGTGCATACGCTTCCATTTTTTAGTCCAGATTAAGGACCTCCATATTTCCTTAGGTTGATCGTCGGCCCGACAAGCTCATTATCAAAAATCACCACTGTTTGAGAAACAAGAGCTTAGGGCTCTAAATAACCTAAAACAGATAGCAACGAACTGCAGACATGGAGAGCTATGACCTCTGCCCTATGCCGCCACAGGCCCAAGAGGAAAGACTAACTAACTATTTCCTTACAACGTTCTAAGAATTACGCTAACGTAAACCGAGGGCGATTAATCCCAATATCTATCGATCATTATCGAATGCAGATGCCTTGATTGTTCATTCAGTATCGAGTGTTACCAGATTGTTATATGAACAATTTCATCGTTCTAGAATATTATGTGTTTTTTGGTACATACAAAATTACGGTAGTTATTAGCTGCAGTAGATCGATTACTCAAATTGTACTGACGCTGAAATCACTCCTCTCAGGAGTAAAACCGCCTAGAGTTTTGTTAACCTTATTTAAAAACCAGTTGGCCTTGTGTACTGTACTGTTCGAAACAAATCGGGCAGTGTGAAATAAGAATGGTTTTTGTGATATCAGTAATTTTCACAAAGCCAAGATGAGACGCACTTACACACATATCCACAATAACTAAATTAAGAACTTTCGGGGAAAACTAGAATAGATTTGCAATTTAGTGAGCAAACAATGTTTGATGTTTAAAAACAGATGCGGATTCAAACCGGAAACTAATGAGTGATTTATTGATGTGCTGTTTTTATGGCTAAACAGAAGCTGCCATTCAGGTCACAGCAAATGGAAAGATTCCGAGACGTGAAACTACATTGAAATAATGCATTTATTTCTAAATAAGATAGCAAGTTGGATTTACATCTTCAGAGTAAGGAGGGGATGGCGTTTAGGACAGACCACACCCTAAACATAAATTTTGAGAATCCATGTTTGTGTAGTCAGACATGGCACCCGAGTTCAGGTTTTTTGGCAATCATCCGTGTGATGGAGCAACTAGACATTACAAATAAGCCATGCGACTCAGATTTCAGCATTCTCTGAGAAGCTATGAAATTTACAAAATGGACAGCTGAAATAGAAAATAGTGCATTCAGTACAGGGACTGGGGACCAAGAGAAGAAAAATATAGTGCTGCAGACCAGCGAGATCTGGTTACAAACTATATAAGGAGGTTCAAAGAAAGTTGAGGAGACCTGGGAAGAATTTAAATAGATTTTTGGTAGATATGTCACAATATCAGATGCTTAAGGTAGATGGGTACATGGTAGGGTCAAAAACTCTAATTTTCATCACAGAATCAAAATTTCAGGGTAGTATAAGAATGGACTTCACACCCAAAAAAATTAATTATGCAAATTAGCTATCCAATATGCGCTACAGTACATAAATTATAGTTTTTAAAGTTGCATAACTAAGGTGTTGATTGCTGATTTCAGTGAAACTAGGCATATTGATTTATTATATGTAGATTGATGGCCTGAAGTAGAATGATAGGGCATGGACAAAAGTTTTTTTTAAATGAATTTTAAAAATATCAAGTCCAATATTTGTGCCTCATTATATATGCATAATGGTCATAAAACCATAACTATGAATTCAATTTTGTCCATTCTAGGTCAGCCCTGGATAACGTATGACAGATGGTTGTTTCAAATCTGCTTAATTGAATGCACTTAAGCAGAGTTATCTTATTTCAAAGATCACGACTTAGGGTAAAACATAATCTGAGAAAACAAGAAAAACTGAAAAAGTACTCACTATTTGTTGTTTATTGACCTCCAGTTGAATAAAGGTCTCATTCTATTGCTGCTGCAGTGTCTATGAATCCTTTCGCAGTATCAGGATAAACCCATGTCCTTTGTTGTCTTGATGACACTGTGTTTCACTTTCAAATACTTTAATTTTCTTTATAGAGAAGCAGACATTCTCAGTGTATTCACTATTGACAACAGGTGCATCACGTTTGTTTATCTCTAGCTTATCTGATTTAGTGTACCAGTTTCCACAAAACTTACGCTTACCAGATTTTCTATTCTGTTTCTTGTTTCCCATTATGAACAAAAGAAATGTTACTAACCACTATCCCTCCAGATTAGCCTACCTTATCGTGGTTGGAGGGTTTGCGTGCCTTGGTGATTCTTCAGGCTCCTGGCAGGTCTAACCAAGCCGAACAGACTGAAGGTGAAAGGCCAGACCAAAAGGCGGGGAGCAGGATGGGGCCTCTAAGGTGACAGCACAGAACCCACCGGCGAGTGGAAATGCTATGGCTGCAACCAACCCATCCCCAACTATGGGCTGAATGGCAGCCCTCTCTCTGAGGAGGGCATCTTTTTTCTTGTCTTATCTCCTATTCTTTACAATTTTCTATCCTCGAGTTAGACCACAGTCTTCTAGCAGTAAGAGTGTGAAGTCGGAGGCAACCAGCCAAGAGGCACTATAGCAACAGTTGCACGCATAAACGCATATGAATACGTCTATGTATTTAAAAAGATATGGTGTCCTCCACAGTAATGTAGAACTACTGCACAGTAATGTAGAAATTTCACGAAAGCAAGCAGAGACCACTCCGTGCAAAATACTACAACAAATATCAGCATGCCAAGGCTATATTTCAAAGGGACAAGCTGCAAGTCAGGCAGAGGAGATGGAAGGAAAAAACTTTAAAGAGTCCTTAAACTTTGAAAGAGATACCAGGAAACTGTGGAAGCTGGTAAAACAACTTAATGATGAAGGTACTGGCACTGGTCACAATTCCAAAAAAGGAAAGACTCAGTGTGCGGGGACTTCAACAGTCACTCACAGAGCTGGGGGTATGACCACATGGACAGTAGGGGCGAGGTGCTTGAAAACTGGCAGGATGACAACAAAACTAATCTCTTGTCAATCAGCCCAAAGATCAGCCAACCTTCTACTCCAGATCATGGCACACCACCTCTACATGACTTCGATTCCACTCCTCAGACCTGGAATGGAACATTACACGTGTTGTTGGGAAACAGCTAGGAGGCAGCAGCCAGTATTTCTCACTGTTGAAAATCAACTCATCAGGAGAGCAGCACTCTATCTAGGTGGAATTACAAGAAGGCAGATTGGACAATGTATAAGCATCGCACCAGTATACTGACACTAGTTCTATCTACTGACAAGGACAACAAGGTAGTTGATGAGTTCAGCCGATGCATAAAACAGGCTGCCTACGAAACAATTCCTAGAGGGGCTCGAAAGCACTACACGCCTTACTGGAGCAGTGAATTGGAACTACTGCACAATAACGTAGAAATTTCACGAAAGCAGGCAGAGACCACTCCATGCCAAGAACACCACAACAAATATCAGCATGTCAAGGCTATATTTCAAAGGGCTGCTGCAGGCCAGGCGGAGGAGCTGGAAGGATAAAACAGAGTCCTTAAACTTTGAAAGAGATACCTGGAAGCTGTGGAAGCTGGTAAAACAACTTAATGATGAAGGTACAGGAAGAAATCCAAAGATTGCATTAAACAAAGATGGAAACATCCACACAGGAAAACAGGCAGCTGATCATTTTGCAGACTCCTTTGCTAAAGACAGCAATATTGAAATTAGCACAACGAAACAGCAAGAGATTCGTGAGAAAAAGCAAAATGTAGAGCAAGACGAAACAATACCTGAAGTGATGAAGACCTCAATCACATTTAAAGAACTGTAACTAGCAATATCCAAATTAAAATTAAGAAAATCACCAGGAGCTGATGGAGTGTCCAATGAGATGATTAAGAACTTAGGAACTGCAGCAAAACAAAGTTACTGCAGATTTACAATAATTGTTGGATCTTGGGTCAAGTTCCCCAGACCTGGAGAGAAGCAATCATGATACCGCTCTTGAAATCTGGAAAAAATAGTACTCTGCCTTTAGTTACCGACCGATCAGTCTTACAAGTTGTCTCTGCAAAACAATGGAAAGTATAATCAATCTCCGACTGCAGTGGTATCTTGAAAGCGAAAACATTGTGTCACAGCAGGCAGGTTTCAGGCAGTGCTACTCTACTGAAGACCAAGCAACGTACCTTTCTCAGGAGATTGAGGACGCGTTCAAGATAAGAAAATGGTACTAGCGACATGGATAGACCTAAGGAAAGCCTTTGACAAGGTTTGAAAAGAAGGACTGCTGAAGAAACTGAGAAATTGTAGAATAAAGGGTAGGATGTACAGATGGATAAAAGCATACTTACATAACAGAAAAGCCAGAGTGCATCTAGATGGACTCAAGAGTAAAAAGTTCTACCTACATAGCCATAAGGCCCTCAAGGAGGAGTATTGTCCCCACACTCTTTCTTGATTTTCATCAACGACCTGGTTGCTGAGTTACACAGGGAGTAAAAGTTGCAACATACGCTGATGATCTGGTAATATGGTGCACAAATGAGTATGCAACAGTGGCCACCAAATTGATACAAAGAGCTGTAGATGCCTTAACCTCATGGGCAAACAGATGGTGTGTCAACATCAACACAGATAAGTGCAGCACTACACCTTTACCTCTCTCCCAAACAAAAAGCTGGCACCATTAAAATAAATGGAGAACTGTTAAGAGAAGACAAGCAACCTAGCTATCTCGGAGTTACATTCGATGATAGACTGACGTGGAAGCAGCACATCAACAAAGCAGCAGCAAAGGCCATGAGGAAGTTAGCCATCCTGAGAAAATTAAGTGGAACCACATGGGGCGCCAGTCAAAAATACTTTAAAATATTTATCAGCAGGGCATACGACCACACCTGGAATATGGGTCAGCTGCATGGTGTCAGCATCAAATACACATTAGGAGAACTAGATAAGGTGCAAAACCAGGCGCTTTGTGTCATCACAGGAGCAATGAAAACAACACCAATAGTGGAGATGGAAAGATTGGGGGGAATACAAGCACTGAGAGAACGCAGAGACACAAAAGTGATGACGAAGGCAGAAAAGTTTCGATATGCCAGCCCAATGGAAAACAGATTCCAAAATCTAGCATTGAAGTGCTGAAAAGAAGCAGCTTATTCACTGTAAAAGACGGAATGGGCAAACCCTAGACCTACCAAAAGTTGGCATTCCCTAAAGTCTGTGCAGAGCAAACCCTTGAGAGAGGAGACTGAACCAGAAGTATGTATCCAGACAGAAGTGAAAGGAATATTCGACAAGGATGAGCAGAACAGCATACAACGCAAGACAGTTACTCTCAGTTTACTTGATGAAGAATACCCACATGACCTCTGGGTCCGGTTATACACGGATGGGTCAGCAGAAAATGTGTAACAGTTTCACTGTTATGCTAACTAGGTTATGGACGGGGGGGGTCAACAGAGAAAAGAAACCCCTTATTGTACTGGCGTTTTGACCAAGTTAGTAGTAAATAAATGTGTTTACCAGTCCCAACTTGCGGCCAGTAGAGTGTTAAATTCATGAAATAGGTTCTCCCCCGAGGTAGGCGAGGACTCCGTAAAATCGAGGATCTTGAACCAGAAAAGGGGACAGTTTGGGAGCTTTGGTTTGGGCAGTAGAACAGTTACCTAGAAGTTGTGGAGGACGGACAGATTATTTTTTTAGTGAGCGTAAGAGAGAGAATAGTTAGAACAGAGCAGCGGAACGGTAAGCCAAAATCTCTTGAGCGGAGAAGACTAGTTTTGAACACTTGAGCTGTAAGTTGAACTTTTCTTTAAATAAAGAGAAGCTGGAACTAGTGTTTTTGGGATTTATAAGTTGTGAAAACCCCACAACGGAGGATTCTTTGTGTGTTATTTGATTTATAAGTTGTGATAGTTGTGAGAACCCACAACGGAGGATTCTTTGTAGTGTTATTTTGATTTATAAGTTGTGATGGTTGTGAGAACCCAAAACGAGGATTCTTTGAAGTGCTATTTGATTTATAGTTGTGAGGGGATGTGAGAACCCACAACTGAGGATTCTTTGAAGTGTTATTTGATTTATAAGTTGTGATAGTTGTAAAACCCCACAACTGAAGATTCTTTGAAGTGTTATTTGATTTATAAGTTGTGATAGTTGTGAGAACCCACAACTGAGGATTTTTTGAAGTGTTATTTGATTTATAAGTTGTGATGGATGTGAGAACCTACAACTGAGGATTCTTTGAAGTGTTATTTGATTTATGTTGGATGGATGTGAGAACCTACAACTGAGGATTCTTTGTAGTGTATTTGATTTATAAGTTGTGATGGAGGGAGAACCACAACTGAGGACTCTTTGAAGTGCTATTTGATTTATAAGTTGTGATGGATGGAAAACCCCACAACTGAGGACTCTTTGAAGTGCTATTTGATTTATAAGTTGTGATGGATGTGAGAACCCACAACAGAGGATCTCTTGAACTTTTCGTTAATAGAGAGAAGCTGAACTAGTGTTATTTGATTTATAAGTTGTGATGGATGTGAGAACCCACAACTGAGGATTCTTTGAAGTGTTATTTAACTTATAAGTTGTGATAGAGGGAGAACCTACAACTGAGGACTCAAAGTGTTATTTGATTTATAAGTTGTGATGGATGTGAGAACCCACAACAGGGGATCTCTTGAACTTTTCGTTAATAGAGAGAAGCTGAACTATTGTTATTTGATTTATAAGTTGTGATAGTTGTGAGAACCCACAACTGAGCATTTTCTTGAACTTTGCATAATTAGTGGAAAATGCTGAACTAGTGTATTTGATTTATAGGTTGTGATAGATGTGGGAAACCCCGACAGAGGGTTCCTTGAACTTTCTGTTAATTGTAGAGAAGCGCACTTAATGATTACACAATTGATTTTCAGGAAGGTTATTTATGTACTTTTGGTCTCATATCAGTTGAGAGAGTATGTATGTACGTTTACCAGTTTAGATATACAATATATATAGATACCAATAAACTTGTATAAGTTGTTTAGACAGTCTTGTATGAATTTAATGTAGTCGATTGTCAGGTGTCGGACTTAGGGGTAAATGCTATTTTTTCTCTTTATATTTCTGGGACCTTTACCCGCTAGTCTGTCACAAGCGTGTTTTGTTGCCTTGACCAGTATATCTTGGTATTAAAACCATTATATAGGATTAGAATTAAAAGTTGTCGCTGGCCATAATAGTGTACTAACCATTATATAGATCATAGGTCAGATAGTTTAGTAGTGTGTAGTAGTATAGTAGTAGTAAATTCCTGAAAGTTAGCGAACGGGGAAAATTTAGGTCAAACAGTAGGCCGTGTAGATTGTGACTGTAAGGAGTACTAGGTAGTGTTTTATGTGGATATTATCATTAACGATTTTGTCAATGGTGTGCATATTAATGACTTAGTATGGCAGGTTAATATTGTTTAATTTCAGATTGATATTGTGAAATTGTATTTTATATCGATAATAGCGTGTAAAATTGTCAACATGACAGAAGAGGAAAACTTGGGTTAGAAGGGGGGTAGGTTAGAAGTTTCTTTTTTAGGCGCCTGATATGTTTCAATTGTCATGGGGTGGGGCATTTCGCTATGGAGTGCACTAGCAGGAATTATAGGCAACAGAAATTTAGAAAGAGGTCAGGAGAAGTGTTTTAGAGACAGGCGTATTTATTCCATAAATTGCTTTAAGGAAATAAGAGCTGTCCAGAATAAGGAAGATAGACATGAAGCCAAGAAAGAATTTAGAGACATAGCGGTAGGAGATGATGAAAGTGAGGGAAACTGGAAAAATAAGGAAGATAGACATGAAGAAGAAGAATTTAGAGACATAGCGTAGGAGATGATGGAAATGAGGTGAATGGAGAAACAAGGAAGATATGAGTAGGGAGGAAATATATAGAGTAGAAATGGCGAGAAAGAAAGAAATAACAGGGTTGAAGACGATAAAGAGTTACAGAGAGAAGATAAGGAAAACAAGAAAATTAGAAAGTTGAAGGAGAGAGATGACCTGATTGAGAAGTTACGATCAGATATTAAAACAAATGCAAACAAGATGACTTAATAGGGGGAGCCATACGATGAGATAAACGGTTGAGAGGCGAGTTGAACTTTTAGGATGTCAGGTGCAAGGTAGGAAGAAGTCTGTAGAGAGGGTGCAGCAAAAAAATAAAGACAGAGAATAGAAAAGGCTGATAGCAGCTAGGAAAAAGGTGATACAAGTGGCAGAGGTTAGAGAAAGGAAGGAAACAGAGAAGGCAGAACTTACTCAGGCTGCCTGGGAGAGCTAGGGGAAAGGGTAGGGAAAATTTGAAATGGCAGCTAGAAGAGAAATGGAGAAGCAAATGACAAAGGAGAGAAAAGCGCATCTGGATGAGGTGGATAGTCTATTCAACCGCATTGAAAGAGAGATAGCACTGGGTGTGCATTTGAATTAAGAGATAGCACTGTGTGTGTGCATTGATATTAAGAGAGGTGTATTAAGAGATAGCACTGTGTGTGCATTGTAATTAAGAGATGAATATAAGAGTAGCACTGTGTGTGCATTTGATATGAGTAGCACTGTGGGTGCATGTGTATTAAGAGTAGCACTGTTATAGTAGCACTGAGGAAGACAACAGAGAGAAATGTTGAATAGCCTGACTTCATGGCACGGTAGAGCATCAACATCTGAGATGATAGCAAACACCAACGACAGAGATTTGTGGAGATCCATGATCGCCTACGCCAGCCGCAACGGCACTGATGATTTAATAATATATATATATATGTTTATTTATTGACGAGTGGTTGGGATAGTGTGTTTTTTTACCTCCATTGAATTAATTGCTTAAAAATTGAGGAAATAACTCAGCGTGGAAAGAGTTACGGCAGGTCAATAGTCATAAAATGACATCTTAAAAATATTGATTTTCCAAAGTTGTTTTATTTTTCTAGTTTTTATCTCTAGAATCGAAATCCATAAGTTTTGATAATTTAAAAAAAAGTTTAAAATCAGTTTTTAAACCGCCCTATCCGAGATTTAACATGTTTTTAGAGGTAATGTCTAGAAATACCATTTGTTTGGTACTTAGTAATGGGCATTTCTAATCTATAAAACATTGAATTATATATCGTTGTAAAGTTTATTCAAAGTACTAAAATACTATATTTCTATTCAAATTAGCTACAAATAATTTAAACTCAATATCGTTTTTAAACCATGTCCAACACATTATAACCGGCCTATTTGGGTGGTATCTTTGTATGATAATCTAGATGTGTCTTTGCGATCCCATGGTTACAGCCAATGACAGACAAGTTACAGTTTAAGAAACTTTCCGGCGCATGCGCGTTTAGTACAGATTTAGCAGAACATCCGCATCAGTATCGAATGTTCTAAACTACGTGACAGGATTCTGAACTTGTAGTTTTGTGTAATATTACAATCTAACCATACCCAACGATTAGCTCATAGATTTCGAAGGTGAAAATGTGTTCGAATTTAGTAAATAATATAACTCATTTACCAAAAAAAAGTGAAGTATATGCCGAACTCAGCGATAGCGCCTATGTGATAGTTGGTATTCAATTATTCATTCAGAATTTCTTACTTCTCTCTTGTCATTGTGTTGCAAATATTACCACAATAATGTTCTCCAGCTAACAATGACTTGTAACAGAAGGTTAGTATCACAATTTCAAATCATTGCACATCTGTGATGTTTGTGTTTGGTCAGAATGGACTTCTCCCCATGCCAATCGCCACTTTAAAATTAATACTAGGACAGTTCTTGCATGTATAGAGAGTGGAGCTGGATACTGCAAGCTTACAGCACGCTTTTCAACCATGAGCATTTCAGACCAGATATGTGAAAAAACATTTCTTACAATTTGTAAAGAAATTCACCATGCATCACTCTAATCTGCAGATGAGGTAATGAATATTTTTGTTGATGCAGATAAATCATTTAACTATGATATTGAAATTGTCAAAGAAGATTGCATCAACCACATAGCTAAAAGAATGTTTAATTCACTGGACAAACTGAAGAAAGAAAACAAAGCTATTCTCAACAGGAAACTGACACAACCAGAGATTAAGAAAAATATTTATGAAAACACATCTGAAAGTGTATGTCTTTTACTGAAAAAAAATAAAAAAAAAAGGTTCAAAGGTGGATTTTTTCCAAAAGAGAAGATTCTCCTAACAAATTCTTCCAGATGGTAAAAAAGTCAGGGTGTCATTACAAGTGGTCGATTGCTACAAATGCACCTTTTAAAAAAACATTGCCAACTTTCCCACCAAAATTTGGGCCCGGGATAAATTGATCCCTTTTTTGTATTTTTAAAAACCCCAGGGCTTCCCTTAAAGCTTTTTAATATGGGCACTCAGAATGCCAATAAAAGCTTTAACCCCCTAATTTGGGCAGAAGTGTAAAAAAACTATCTTTGCATCAAGAAGGTCTGTAGAAAGACTGAAAACATCTTTTGGGTTGTTTTGGCATTTAAAAATGGGTCTGAAAATGATCATTAAAAAAATTAAAACCCCTGGGGAAAGGAAATTGCAGCCCATCAATGAAGCAACAAAAAGTTGACAGATTCAAAGAAAGAAAAACCAGGAGATGTAAAAAGGTTTTTAAAGTGGAAAACGTAGACCCGGGAGCATGAGGAACGGGGGGCCTTTTAAAGGAGAATAAAAATGAAAGGTGGTTTTAAAGGGTAAACTAGACTGGATGGATGTTTTTGCCCCATTGCAAGTGATTTTGGGGACATTCTTTTGGAAGTTCTTTCCATTTCCCCAAAAACTTTTAAACCCGTTATTTTTTTGGGGTTACTAAACTGGCTATTGCACCCGGAAAAAACCCCATAGGTCTCAGTCCCCCCCAACAGATATCGAAGAGAGGGCACATCGAGGGTTTCCCGGGTGGCTCCTGATTAAACACACCTCCCCCTTTCCTGCCTCCCCGGGATCCAGTTAAACTTAAAAAAGGGTAATTCCAAACTGTTTAAAAGTCATCGATTTAACACCGTTTTTAGTCCCCCTACCCAACAGAGAGTCTCGAAGAGCCCGAAGAATACCCTTTTTTTTATCCACCCTTCCCAACCCCCCAACAATCAGTTTTGTTTCGCCTGTCCGCCCCCTCATTCCGTAAACCCCCCGCATGCCCAGGACAGAATCCCCGTAAGCCGCGGGGAGGTTAGAAATTTTATAAAACGACATCCCCCAAACCAAAAACCCGCCCTTCTGGATCTTGTGAAGGGGACTGGGAGCCCAGAACAAAAAACCCCCCCAAAAAGAAGTCCCGGGAAACCCCAATGGAGGGCAGCACCCCCCCGGCCCAACCTCCATCCTCATACTAAAGTATTTGGGTCCTGTATCCCCACTTCGTTTCTGCAACAACCCTACCACGATTGAAAAACCCCGCCATTTCACCACGTTAACCGCCCCTTGGTATATACAACAAACATCCCTCCCTTGCATTATCTTCTATCAGCGGTTAACTGGGGAGATCAGCCTTCATGTTGCCCCCAAACTCTACATTCTTTTTCCAAAAGTAATAAAAACCCCTGAGATAGTTCATCATGCTTTTCCCTCTGTTTGGGGTCCATTCTTCCCCGGAAGCCTTAACCGGTCACCTGGGTCGCTTCAGCCTGGGGATCCCGACATGCCCCTTTATTCTCGTGCCCTTTTAAAATCATTAGTGTTCCTGTGAAGTGGATGTTTTTATCCAAATAACCCGCATATATGCCTTGGTTTTTAAAAGGGGGAAGGCGGGGGGGCGTGGACAGAAGGCCCAAACAATATCTCCATCCCTTACAATGGGAACATGGAATTTTCGGATCCTGTGTTTCCTGGGAACCCCGGGGTTTTCCCCCATTCCCCTGTTGTTTAAATTTACACAGCAAAAAGTGGGTAAAAATTCAAAAACCGGGTTGGGGGGAATTGACATTTGCAGATATTTAATATAAAGGACTGGGTCAGATAGGCGAAGATGGGTTTACGAATTCAAAAAAATTGCATACCATCTCGGGGTTGGGTAGAGAGTCTCGCCTCAGGTCAATCTGAAAAAAACGTGTATTTTGGGGGGTATTTTAATAATTCACTCCCAAGGCTGACCTACCCTGTGTAATCTTTTTATGAACATACCCTAGAAGAGAGACAGGCTTATATCTTGGAATAACCTTTTATCAGTCTATCTTTTCAAACACCATATTGAACAGACGATACAACGGTGCAAGCTTTTTGGGGTTTTGGCCCCAAAGTTATGGTGGCCGCCCCCTTGAGGGAGGGCCACTTTCCCTTTTGGGGTTTGATGGGAAAATTAATGTCATGGGGGCACGGACTGAAATTTCTAAAAATATCAAGATCACAAAAAGGAAAGCCTTTAACGGGGTTTAGAATGAAGGTATGGATAGTTCTGGGCTGCACCCAGAGATCCCCCCTTGGCAACCGACAAGTAATTAATTAAAAGTTAATATTTCATCCGACCACCCCGGTACTAAACCCGATAAATAATATCTCATTTGACTGGGGAAAAAGGAAGAAACAAAAAGTTTCCCCCCCTTAATGTGTCTTTGCAGATTGAGGTTTAAAAAAAAAGATGGGGAACCCGGGGCAGTTAAAAATGTTCGAATTTTAGAATTTGGGAGCGAAATTTTCAAGGTTCAGAGATGGAAGAAAAAGGGGACTGTGGGGCTACAATTTTATTTATAGATGGGGGTAAGAGGGTCTTTAAAAAAAACGTTGGAAAAAAAAAAAAAGGGTTTGATCAAGCGATGTTAGCGGGAGAAGAGCAAAATTTTAAAAAGGATTAAAATTTGGGGTTTGAGAAAAAGGGCCCAGAGCAGAGATAGAATGATTATAGAAAAAAAATAATCCCCCAGAAGGGGGAACCGCGATAATTAGATGGGCTCAGGGATTTAGGGAGATTTCGAGAAAGAATTTATAACATGGGGAAAGGCTTTTATTTTATAATTGTCCGGGGAAAAACCATGCCAAGGAATCCCAAAAGGTTTTTTTATGTGGTGAAAAAGGGGAAAAAAGCACATGGTCATCATTACGAAAAATTAAACGAGGGATTAAAACTTTATATCAGTAGGGTTTAAAGACCAATTTAAAATAACCCATGTCAAAGCTGGGGTTGCAAGAGCTTTGGGTTGAAGACTGGGGGGCCAGAAAAAGCGGGACAACAGATGGAGGATACATTTACAGTTCGGGAAAACCCCTTTTATTTCAGAGGAAAAAAAACCGGGCCCCTATCCCAGAGTCATACAAAAAAATCACATCATAGGTGAGACAGTGGGGAACCAAAAAAGGGGATTTTTTGGGGGAAGGGGTTAAGATAAAGGAATCACATTTTTAGACCACACTGGGTTTGTACCGTGGGATTAAAAAAATACCATAGTTTCAGATTGTGGATTGTAGATTGGTCTTAGAAGGATCTGAGAGTTTATGGGGCAAAGGAAAAGAATTTAACAACTTGCCACGCCTGAGTGGTTACAGAGCCCAAATTAGGGATGTAAAGAATAGAACCACTGTTACCTTGAATGCCGTAGGAGGCGATTAGGGAGGTTTGGCTGAAATGGGATGCATGTGTCCTAAACGTGTAGAAGTCTATGCGTTTAGGAGCCTACCAAACCAATGTGCAACGTATACATGTTCTTGGCAAAGATCAAACATATCACAAAGAGTGATTAAAATTGGTCGTAAAGAACAACGCAAAGAAGAATGAGATGGTAATTTAGTGGCCTGTTTCTAGCAAGACAAGCATTCTGTGACTGTTCTGTCAACGAATTGTCAACCTGCAATGACAACAACACAAAGATGGAATGTAGGTGGCTCTGTCAATGTTGACCTTACAACATCTGTACAAAAATAGAACCAGGTATGGGAGAGGTTGATCATGATCAACTCAGAAGTTACTATCCTATAGGGAGAAGAAGCAGAAAGTGGTGGAGATGTTTGCTTTGGTTTCTTATCCAAATAGCAACAATAAATGCAATGTACTGGTGTACAGAAGGGTTCATGTATAAATCATGGTACAGCCAAATGTTTAGAGGTAAGATTTCAGGTGCTATACCACACAATGTTCCACGCCAGTAATGTGGATGCACAAAGCAAGTCAAAAATTGAGCATTTCATCAACAAGCTTTTGACTAAATTTCAAGATGTGTCTATCCATATAAAGAGCTATCCCTAGATGAAATGGTGATTGGATGGAAAAGCAAATGGGCACACCCCGATATAACCAAAAATACACCTGTCAGGTTGAAAGTGTTGTGCCACCGACATATAGAGCTTAATCCCTACCAAACAAGGCAGATGGGCGCATAAAATGTTCAATGCAACTAAGCCCAAAAAAATATGTCAAGACCCTCAGCTTGTGTGAAGGTAGTACTGGATACGTAGTCAACATACTGGTCTACTTTGGGAAAAATACACCATTTAGCCCAGAAGTTGATGCTAACAGCTAACAAACAATTAAAGTGTTCGACACATTGCTGCATCCATGTGGTAAAGGACACCACATATATGCAGACCGGTATTACACAAGTGTGTCCCTGCTTCAATACCTAAATGGAAAAGGGCATCACTATACGGGGATTGTTAATAAAAGCCGGAGAGAATTCTCAAATGAAATTAAAGAAGCCACACTCAAACACATTGAAATGAGGTGGTTTATGGAACATGAGAAAAGATTCCTTTGTGTCATGTTCAGGGACAAAAGTCAAAGACATCACTAATCGCTCCAGCTTAACAAAAAGAAAGCTGACTATGATTGATGATTATAATCACAGAATAAATGGCTGTGACCAAGTGGACCAGTCTGTTGTGGCTTATGACAATAGAACCAGAAAGTGGTGGAAAAAGATTTTCTTCTGGATCTTTGAAATTACACAGCTTACGGTATACAAACTGTTTGTGCTGTCCAGGGCAACAAACAGTAAACAGCAAAAGCCTACTTCAATTCAAAAGAAAACTTATCCTGAATTTTCCAATTTGCAGGTAATTTACAGCAATTGCCAGCTGTACATGGACTGGAAAATTTAAAATGGGGATACAAATCATATTATAAAAAATCACTACTTCAGAGGAACTATCTTGTCTGCAGTAACCCACAAATCAGATCACAAACAAGTTTTTATTGTGAAGGTTGTGCAAATAAGCCTCACCTTCTTCAAAATGTCTTTTGTACAATACCATGACAGAAATTGCAATGTACCTAATGTCTTTTGTACAATACCATGACAGAAATTGCAATGTACCTAATGTCTTCTGTACAATACCATGACAGAAATTGCAATGTACCTAATGTCTTCTGTACAATACCATGACAGAAATTGCAATGTACCTAATGTCTTCTGTACAATACCATGACAGAAATTGCAATGTACCTAATGTCTTCTGTACAATACCATGACAGAAATTGCAATGTACCTACCTAATCATTGGTAGTAACTGTTGTAGATAACACTAACCAGACTACAAGAACTCAAAGTTAGGTGTGGTGTAGCTCGACAAGAATGCTATGCTGGCAGACAAAGAAGAATTGTAAATCAACAAAGAACTGGTGTCGTTAGTCGCCACACGCTGATGGACATACTGAGGAGAGATCGGAGCACTTATGGACTAATTTGTTCAGTGATGGTGATCCGACGACTAAACTAAACTAAACTAAACTGTTGTAGATGTGTAAATAGTTGTTAAATATATTTTTTTAAATGGAGCCAGATATTTCACACGGTTACATGACCAATTTATTTCATACGGTTACATAACCAAATCAAGTTTCCCACTGAAAACTATTAAATTCGCGACAAACAGATAAAAATACTCAGCTGAGATTGGCTTCCACGAAAACAGTGTCTGTATCAACATTTTAGAAAAAAGATTGAATACATTCAGAAAAATATAGATACAAATGGTGTATAACACATTATTGACAGGCGTGTAGTTTTGAAACCTGATGCTGTTTTCAAACTAGCTACAGCAATTCAAGAAAGGTATGATCAAAATGTTGAAGATTGGCTTGCGTCAGACCCAGTGATTTTAAGGTTTTCCAGGACAGTTAAGAAGCAAGGTTTCAAGAGAATTCAAGTGCAACGTTTCTTCAGATATGTAACGACAAGGAATATGTTATATTGTATACTGTAATTCTCTGTGCTGCGGGCCCGCAAGGGAGCAAAGAGTAGCCACAAATCCAACCAACCATGAACAAGTCACATAAAAATAAAAAAATTTTCCCAACCCAAGAGGAAAGGAAGTTTTTCAGAAAGGTAGAAGGATGCAAGAAAGCCGCAGGAGTCTAAGGTTTTTTCCCTTCCCTAGGGCTCCAGAATTGGACCGGGAATGGAAGATGTATCAAAAAAGACAGACAGGTTGTAAATGGATGAAATTTCAGGGTTTGGGCATCTTGGGATTAGGGAAACTAGGGGGGAAGGGGCAGGCAAACAACGCTAAACAAGGAGAAACAATGCTGTTCTCAGGCCATATAAATCCCCATGTGAAGGAGTGGTTTTTGCTTCAAAGGGAGAAGGCATAAAAAAAATGGAAGCAGGAGTCCTAGGATAATAAAGCAACATTAAAACCCACCAAAAAGAGTTTTGAAGGCCCCATTTTTGACCTACCAATGAAAAGAAAAAAAGTAAAGAGGAATTTTAATCAAATTTCAAAATTAAGGGTAATCAGAAAATGGGAACATCAAAATTCTGATGGGTGCCCTCAATCCCAAAAATGGTTGGGACAAAAAGGCTAAGACGGGGAAAACACGGACTGGGAATAATAACAAAAGGAAACTATTCACTTTTTCCCGGCAGCAATCAATACGCATAGGTGGTGTCTTTCCACAAAAAAATACAAAAACAACCGGGGTATCACAGATCACAGAACAAAAAATCAAATTGCCCAAATATGCAGAAACAAGAAATTAGGTCATCTTCAAAGATGTAAGGGTCCAAAGGGGGGCAGATGTAGATTGGATCACCATTTTGATAAGAAAAATTAAACTGAAGCTTAAGCGATACAAACACCCCATGAACATAGACACAATATAATTTGGGGAAACCTCAGAAGTCAAGAAACAAAGGAACAGTTCAGGTCACAGTCTCAAATGATGAGGTGTGCGAATTTAGAAGATGAGGGAGGGGGAAGAATGGGCAGCAACCCAAAAAATTTTTGGGAATAAACATGCACAGAGGTATTAGGAAAGAAGGAGGGAATCATAAGGCATGGATAACCCAGAAACCCCAAGGAAATAGAAGAAAGGAAAAGGGCAGATTTAAATTAAAAAACTAGAATTTGGGTTTCCCGGGAAAAGTACACAGAAGTAAAAAAAGGGAAAAACAAATAAAGTTAGATAAAAGAAAATCGTGAAGATCTGGAGAAGCAGAGGTAGCTGCGGAAAAAGGGAAAACCCTTTAGGGATCTTCAATATCACTAAAAAGCTAGCAGGAAAATACAGACCATCAAATGGGTTGATCAAAAATAGGGGAAACTATCACTAATGTTAGAGCCCAAAAGGGAAAGATGGATGGAATACTTCAAGGAACTCCTGAACAGCCAGCCCCTCAAACCCCCAGATATCCAACTGGCAGAAATTGACTTGGACACCCTTAGAAACCATCCAAGGAGGAGATTAGTAAACCCTTTAAATTTTTAAAAAGATAAAAAGGGGCCCCAGATGGTTTTCCAGCGGGGCGTTAAAAAATAAACACATCCACAGAAATACTTAAAAATTATTTAGCAGAATCGGGGAGACCCAAGAAAACAGCAAACGGGAAAGGAACCTTGAAGTCCCAAAAAAAAGGGGACCCAGAAGGGAAAACATGGGGAAAATGCTGTTGTAAACCTGGGAAAATACTCAAGTCATCCGGAGAGACAGATCCCACTTAAAAGCTAAAGATGAACAGGCGGCTTCCACCAAATAGATCCGGGACCCCGATAGCCACAACGAAATAAAGAGCAAAAATTGAATGGGAAACCCCCCTTTTTACGGATTTGTTGATTTGAAGGGTTTTTACAGTATTATAGAAAATTAAAATTTGTGGGCATTATGGGAATCCCCCAGAAAAATTTTTAACCTAATAAAGCAACATAACAGAAAGAAATGTAGGGTTTTTCATGAAGGTAACCCAAAAGAATTTTAATAGAAACAGAGGGTTTTTGGGGTGTCTTCTATCACCTTTTTTTTCTTACTGACAATAGACTGGATTTTAAACCATAACTAAACCAGAAATGGAATCCAAATGGGCCTGACAAAATAGAT
>JADZMA010000219.1:0-41060 GCA_020796225.1 Arion vulgaris
TGAGAAAGTTCTCTTTGTAGTTTTTGTACTGTGCTGTCAGTGGATTTAGCCTCCAGGGCTTGTATGGCTGACAGTGGGGTCTGTAAGAAATACCATCTTGCCTGCAGGTGCTTGCAGCTTATTCATGTGCTGTGCTGCCATCAGAAGGGCTAAGAGTTCTGCTTTGTAGTTGGAACATATTCTTCCAGTAGGAGCCGCTAGAGACACAGTGGTAGCATCTGGGTGCCTAATGTACCCTCCTGCTCCACCATTCATGGTTGCCTCCATTGCCGATCCATCTGTGTAAATTCTTACCCACAGACACCATCTTTCCAGACTTTGTGAAGGCCTTAGACATGTCGAAGAACACTGTGAGGGTTTCTTCTTTTCTTGGAAGCCATTTTCTATGTCCTGTGCGGGGTATGCCACTTGGTCATCAGTGCTTCTATGCTGCCTGTAGCCTGTCTGGGCTGGATCCAGTTTATGGTTGGATTCTAAAAACCACTGGAGTCTAGTGGTTATCACTCTCCCCAGCAGTTTTGCAGTGCAACTTAGCAAACTTATAGGTCTGTAGCTCTGCGGATCCTTTTTGTCTTTTCCACTTTTGAAAATTGGGTGGATTGTGGCTTTTTTCCAGATGTCTGGGACTCCCCCCTGTCCCCAACTATTGTTAAAAATCTGGAGTAGAAGACTCTGTGCTATTGGGCCTATTTGTTTGAGCATGTCGTTTGATACTCCATCTGGCCCCGGGGCCTTTTTAGTTGAGCTTTTCAGTGTTTCTGCAGCTCAGTCAGTGTATGTCTACCTCCATACAGGGTTCACTTGTTGTTTTTTTGAATGTATCATTTATCTCACTTCTGACTTCTTTCCCTTGCTCCTGACTTGTGAGCATGGCTTTCTTCTTGTAACACTGGGCCATCAGGGTGGCTGCTCGCTTTCCTGTGGAAGTTGTTCTCCTTGCTGGAGAACTGTTTCCCTCTAGATGGGTTGTCATCGTTCAGGGCTTTTGTAAGTCTCCACAACTTTGATATCTTTTCCATGTTCAAAGAGGCTGTTTTTTCTTTCCAGGATTTTCTACACTGCTGGTTTCTTTCTCTAACAAAAAGGGCCCTTGCTCTTTGTGTTGCATTATATTTTAGTGCGAGTTCCATCGTATTTCTGGCACTGCAAGGAGCTGGAGAACTTCCATCTCTGAGTGTCCATATGGCTGTAGTTTTCTCTTCCCTCTGGGTATGGCCTTTTTGCAGCATCTAAAATGGCTTTATTGAATGAACGTGCATCTCTGTCCACTTTTCCTGATTGATTAATTTCTTTACAGTACTTGTCTGCTAGTTCTTGGAATAGCTTCCAGTCTGCCTTTTTTGTAATTCCAACTAGGGGGCAGAGTTTGTAAGTTCCTCCTTGTTAATGTTATTTATGGGGAGTTTCACTGGTCTATGGTCACTACCTCCAATCTGGTCGCAGACTTGCCTTTTATCCTGTGAATGTCGTCTGTAGCAAAAGCCAGATCTGGGGTGCTTGTTTTTGGCCACCGTCGTGAGTAACATGTGTGAGGATCATCTGGTGGTTGAGAATGGTGAGACTGTTGGTGATCAGCCATTTTTTCAAGGCTTCACCTCGAGGATCTAGGCGTGTCATATCCCCAGCTTGGTGAGTGGCTGTTGAAGTCTCCTACTATAAGTAAGTTGTCATCTTGAACTTTGATAGCTTCCAGCTCAGTTTGAATGGAGGGTGGTGAGTATATATTGTATAGTGTCATCTTAGTGTTGTTGATAAGGGGTTGAACAGCTATGAATTCTGTGCTCATCTGATTGGACCTGTGAAGTTCAACTGCCGGTATGGAATTACGAACTAGTGTTACTACTCCACCCTTATGTCTATTTTCTCTATCCTTACGGAAGGTTTCAAATCCTCTAATGCTGAATCTATTTCCCGGATTAAAAGGGGCGTCTCTTGGATACAGCAGATGTCAATCTTTTCTGCTCGAGAGCGTTCCTCTAGCTCTCGTTTTTGTTGGGTTTCCCTTCTGCATTCCATTGCATAATTGTGAGGTGAAAGTTTTCCTTGCTGCCGTAGTAATACCTGTCCTCCCTGGCTTTGCAAGAATCAACAGGCCGCCAGTAGCTAAGGGTGGACCCCTTCGAGGCAGGGTCCGGTCCCCACCACCTGCTGTTTCCCATGGTGGTGGCACCACAGTTATATAAATATTTGCGCATGGCCATTTGAGTTGTTCGTATGTGTCGATTCCTCCCGCCAATAATGGCTGAAAATTCCCGTTTCGGACATCTTTTTTTGAGGTTCTCTAGACAGTTGCAGTCCTGCTGCGAGATCTGTTTTCCCCGGGGTTTTGTCGGGAAGTCTCCTCTAGATGACTTCAGCCTTCTGTTGCCGGCTCCCCAACCAGGCTTTTATGCAGGGTGTGCTCCTGGACACTGTAGTTTAATCCCTTATGCTAAGGGAAAGTGTCATAGAAGTAGAAGAAAAGACAAGAAAAAGGATGTCCTCCTCAAGAGAGGGGAAAACAAGTGCTATTTGTCCCATAGCGGGGGGATGGGTTGGTTGCAGCCAGAGCATTTACCACTGGTGGGTTCTGCACTGTCATGAGGCCCCATCCTGCCCCCCGCCTTTTGGTCTGGCCTTTCACCTTCAGTCTGTTCGGTTTGGGTTAGACCTGCCGGGAGTTAACTCCCCTGACATAGCCTGAAGGATCCTAAGGCACACAAACCCCCCAACCACGATAAGGTAGGCTAATATGGAGGAAGGCGTTTAAATGAACAAACTGTTCATCATTGAAGACTATCATTAAAAGAATAGAAATGGATTAGGATGTATTTTTGTATCCAGTAGGATATTGGTTAACACAGCTCTCTGATGGACAACGATGGGAAAAAAGGCCTGGACGTCCAAAGAAAACATGGAGAAGAACTGTGGAACAAGAGTTGAAAATGTGGTCTGACATGAGAAACAGTTAACACAATGGAGGCAGAACAGCAACAACGAAAATCTTATGTGGAAGCCTTAGTCAAACCATGCATGAAGAGGCTATGGATGGGGTGATGAATGGATGGATATATATATATATGGAGGGAGGGAGAGATAGGGATAGATAGATAATATGGATGGGTAAACAGACAGACAAATAGCCTACAGCGTGTTCAAGATAAAAGCAGCCCCATTGACAATTAAAACTTGCCAGGTCGCATTGGGGTTTGTCTATTACCATTTAAACCAGTTCTGACTAGCTCGTCCTTTGGTCACATTTGTTCATCGTCCCCTTCCGCACCATATTAAAACTATCACAAAGAACTACTTACTGGCCCATCCTAAGTCATAATTGAACCTTCTCATTTTCATAAACATACGCCAGATTGGTTCCCCTTTAAGGAGCTGCATTTTTTCTTGAACACCCTCTAGATCAGCGGTTCCCAAACTTTGCATTACTGCGGACCCCCTTTTAAATACATTTTGCTGCAGGACCCCAAGTTCTTATATATATATGAACTGGACAGGAATAAATTATCTTTGTGTTGCAATAGTAAACAATGTTCTCAGACTCAGAAACTTTAACTGATCTTTCATTTTGTCCTGTCAGACATTTAAGGTCTGGTCCGAGTCCTTTGATTTTCATGGAACTAGTTTACAGTTTTTATTTGTTTTAAAATTTATTTTCCTGTTTGAAATGTCAAATATCATAATATTTCTTTAAACGCTACGGACCCCTGTAGTACCCCTGGGCACCCGTGAGTCTCGAACCCCAGTTTTGGAAAGTTTCTCTAGATAGATCCTTTCTCAGAGTTGTTGATGTAAAAGTCCCTAGAAGAAAAATTATGACAATGTCCAGGCCTAGACAACCTTGCTTTCGTTACAACTAGTAGACTAAACAAATATATTTGAAGACCATCTCATTCTTTATTATCTTTTTTTTTATTACAGCATTTATCAGCAGTAAAGATGTCCAGAAAGAGAAGCAAAATTTGGAGGCAGAGAAAAAGAAGAAAGAACCTGAAGTTGACCATATATCCCGTTGTTGTGCTTGCCATCTTGTGTCTGGCGAGGATCAGCTGAACAAGGAGAGATCGAGACAAAATGAAATTGATATACATGATACGTTGCTTAATAATGCATACCAGAAGATTTGGACGGAGTAAGTTAATTTAAAGTGACAATCTGTCAGAACGGAGCTCTAGTAATGTGCATGATATTTCATAATAAAAGAAAAATCGTGGCATATCCTTTTTACAGGACCTAGCCATCAACAACAGTAAATGAGTCGTCTATTTTCTAAGCACCACTTATACATTTAGTAGTTTGCCATTGCTTGGTGAACGGTGATGTCTATTTTTCATCATCATCAAGGTGCGTATCCTTTATAGAACGTTGCTCTCTTTCTCTGAAATTCACTCTGTCTCTTGCCAGGTCACCCACTTCGTCGATGGTCATGTTCATGGTTTCTTTAATATCTTGTAGCCATCTTCTTCTTGGTCTGCCTCTGCGTCCTGGGACCCTGCCCTCTAGTATTGGTCTATTTTACAGTTGTAAAAATCCAAGGAAACTAATTTTTGCTTCCAAACTTGTCCATCGCGAGTTTGAACCAGGTACGCTTGTGTTGTGATCGCGCTGACTACGTTTAAGCTACAACGTTTACTGATATTGCATACATCACGGTATTGATGTGGCATATTTTCTTCTTCCAACGCTCCATGTCAATCACTTGTTTATCACTCTTTGAGATTTGTATGTGATCCAAGCCTAAGAGCGATTATATTTGATCTGCGCCTAAGAGCGATTGTTCGTTGTGCTAGTTATGAGCCTACAAGTAAGCGAGTACATCTGATTTCTGCTACGCTTTTTTTTACTAGTGTAGCTTCCCTAGGTTGCAGTGTTACTATTCAAGCTATTGGAGTATCAGAACAGGGCCCTAGTAATTTTCATGATATTGTGTACACTAACTTTGGAGTATCATAACAGAGCCAAATAATTTTCACTGATATGTGTACACTAACCTATTGGAGTATCAGAACAGAGCCTAGTAATGTTCACGATATTGTGTACACTAAGCTATTGGAGTATCAGAACAGGGCCTAGTAATGTTCGATATTTGTACACAAGCTATTGAAGTATCAGAACAGGCCTAGTAATGTTCATGATATTGTGTACACTAAGCTATTGGAGTATCAGAACAGAGCCCTAGTAATGTTCATGATATTGTGTACACCAAGCTATTGGAGTATCATAACAGAGCCCTAGTAATGTTCATGATATTGTGTACACAAGCTATTGAGTATCAGAACAGAGCCTAGTAATGTTCATGATATTGTGTACCCCAAGCTATTGAGTATCAGAACAGAGCCTAGTAATGTTCATGATATTGTGTACACAGAGCCTAGTAATGTTCATGATATTGTGTACACAGAGCCCTAGTAATGTTCATGATATTGTGTACACAGAGCCCTAGTAATGTTCATGATATTGTGTACACAGAGCCCTAGTAATGTACATGATATTGTGTACACAGAGCCCTAGTAATGTACATGATATTGTGTACACAGAGCCCTAGTAATGTACATGATATTGTGTACACAGAGCCTAGTAATGTCATGATATTGTATACACAGAGCCCTAGTAATGTACATGATATTGTGTACACAGAGCCCTAGTAATGTACATGATATTGTGTACACAGAGCCCTAGTAATGTTCATGCTATTGTGTACACAGAGCCCTAGTAATGTTCATGATATTGTGTACACAGAGCCCTAGTAATGTACATGATATTGTGTACACAGAGCCCTAGTAATGTTCATGATATTGTGTACACAGAGTCCTAGTAATGTACATGATATTATGTACACAGAGCCCTAGTAATGTACATGATATTGTGTACACAGAGCCCTAGTAATGTTCATGATATTGTGTACACAGAGCCCTAGTAATGTTCATGATATTGTGTACACAGAGCCCTAGTAATGTACATGATATTGTGTACACAGAGCCCTAGTAATGTTCATGATATTGTGTACACAGAGCCCTAGTAATGTACATGATATTATGTACACAGAGCCCTAGTAATGTACATGATATTGTGTACACAGAGCCCTATATTTTACATGATATTGTGTACACAGAGCCTAGTAATGTTCATGATATTGTGTACACAGAGCCTAGTAATTTCATGATATTGTGTACAGAGCCTAGTAATGTTACATGATATTGTGTACACAGAGCCCTAGTAATGTTCATGATATTGTGTACACAGAGCCCTAGTAATGTTCATGATATTGTGTACACAGAGCCCTAGTAATGTTCATGATATTGTGTACACAGAGCCCTAGTAATGTACATGATATTATGTACACAGAGCCCTAGTAATGTACATGATATTGTGTACACAGAGCCCTAGTAATGTTCATGATATTGTGTACACAGAGCCCTAGTAATGTTCATGATATTGTGTACAGACCCCTAGTAATGTTCATGATATTGTGTACACAGAGCCTAGTAATGTTCATGATATTGTGTACATCAAGCTATTGGAGTAAGGTACTTAAAATTATGGGAGTCTCAATAGTTAAGTTGTTTGCCTGTCGTTCTGAATGTTGTGGATTCGAATCCAGACCAAGGTACATGTTCAATGTTTTCATGAGATCGCTAGGATTGTTGCTGGAGTTTGTGCTTTGTGCAATGCTCTCGGCAGATTGCATGCCATCTCTGCCGATAGGGACAGAGCCATATGGGCAAACTTGGTGCAATGAAGTCAACGCTTTGACTTTTGAATTTAAAGTGACATTCTATGGAACGTCGCCTAGTAATGTTCATGATATTGCATAGATCTGGCGATTTCAACAGTTTGGAGTTAGCTGTTGTACAAGTAGAACTGGATGCCTTATGGGCAGAGTGAGGAGTGTGTCTAATCAGCAAGCCATAGGGACCATCAGTATGCATACCTTTTGACATCTGTTGAGGGAGACTGAGCACCTATGGGTCTGCCTGGAGTGCAATGACCTCGGTACAGTAACCAGATAATACATGTAGAAATAGCTAAAAATACATTCACCAATATGAGATGGAAATGGATAAATAAATAATTCATTTAAAATATGATTCACCAGAAATGGGCTAGTAAACTTTGCTATCTATATAGTTCACCACAAATGTGCTAGTAAACTTTGATATCTATATAGTTCACCAGAAATGTGCTAGTAAACTTTGATATCTATATAGTTCACCAGAAATGTGCTAGTAAACTTTGATATCTATATAGTTCACCCACAAATGTCTAGTAAACTTTGATATCTATATAGTTCACTACAAATGTGCTAGTAAACTTTGATATCTATATAGTTCACCAGAAATGTGCTAGTAAACTTTGATATCTATATAGTTCACCAGAAATGTGCTAGTAAACTTTGATATATATATAGTACACCAGAAATGTCCTCAAAAGCAAAGTGGAAACTTTATTGCATTGAGTAAGATATGGAAGTCAAAGGAGATCAAAACAAACACAAAGTTGAGAATCTTTCAATGAAATGTGAAGTCACTACTGTTCAATGGCTTGGCACATGGAGGACAATAAAAGAAACCACCAGAACACTACAGACCTTTATAAATGGATGTTTACATAGAATAGAGGGTCTGAGATGCTATGACAAGATTACGAACAAGTAACTCGGAGAAAGAACTAAGCAGATACCAGTGGAGAAACGGCTAGGGAAGAGATGCTGGCAATCGATAAGACATACATTGAGAAGACAGACCAGAAGCATTGCAAGACAGGCAATGTTTTGGAACCTGCAGGAAAGAGGGAGATGGGGAAATCCTAGACATACCTGGAGGAAAGAGATAGAGACTGATATTAAAATTATTGGTAAAACATGGAAAGAATTGAAAGAGATGACAAGAGAGAGGAAGAACTGGAAGAAGTTTTCCGAAGACCTGTGCTCCGTTGGGAGTTGAAAGGTGAAGAATAAGTGTGCTAGTGAACTTTGATATCTATAATGTCTATTGTCATTCCCCAGACAGATGATGGAAGAATTGGTTGTTCACTCTTGCCGTTAAGCGTAGGAGTGGAAGCTTTAATTTGCGTTCCAGGACTAGATGAGTCGCCCTTGTTGTGTTACATCGGTGTTTATTTAGTATGGTCTTGATATTGTCTATTGTCATTCCCCAGACAGATGATGGAAGAATTGGTTGTTCACTCTTGCCGTTAAGCGTAGGAGTGGAAGCTTTAATTTGCGTTCCAGGACTAGATGAGTTGCCCTTGTTGTGTTACATCGGTTTTTTATTTAGTGGTCTTGATATTGTCTATCCGTCATTGTCCTGGTTTCCCTTGGCTCTAGTACCTGATCTCTTTTATTGTATGCTGTTACTGGTGGTTGGTTGTATTCCATTCTCATTAAATATCTAAGCCACTGTATTTGTTGTCTTTCAATGTATTCGGTGCATGAAGTTATGCCCACTCCGCTTCTGATGTCCTCATTTTGTAGTCTATCTTTCCTGGTCACCCCCAATGCCTCCCTCAAGCATTTCATTTCACAAGTGGTGAGCCGCCTGAGTGGTTACCGGGACCCAAATTTGGGGTGTAAAGAATAGAACCACTGTTACCTGCCACACATGTCATAAGAAGCAACTAATGAGGTTTGGCTGAAATCGGATGCATGTGTCCTAAGCGTGTAGAAGTCTGCGTTTGAGGGCCTCAAACAATGTGCAGCGTATACCGTTCTTGGCAAAGATCAAACAGATCACAAGGTGATTAAAATTGGTCATAAGAACAACGCAGAAGAAGAAGACAAGTGGTGAGCTTTCTGTGGTGTGTTGCTGTCAAACCAAGTTTAGCACTGGTAACAAAGTGTTGGTAGAAAAATACTTTTTATCATCTGTCTTTTCACTTTCATTCTGTACAGTTCACCAGAAATGCCCTTTTCTATGTAATTTTATGAAATGTAAAAAAATCTGTTGATACATTTGTTTTCCTTTCCACAGTCAGGGTTGTTTAACCATCTTGCCTGTCGTCAAACTCAATACAACCAATGAAGACCTCAGTCGGTGGCATAGCATAGACTCTAACATTGGCCTTGACTTCAACAACCCAATAATATTTCATTACTATCCACCGAATAACTTAAATGACACTGCTGGAAATGACACTGCATGGGCAATAATACAAATGTCACCACCACAGAACTACCATATCTTATGTAAAAGAGGAGATGATTGTTAAGTGATCTGATGGTGACACTCTTGACTTGGAACAGTTTCATGTATCAATATTGTGGTAATGTTCTTTGACAAGTTTAGTTTGTGACTATTGATCATATGACACTTTTCTTATACATCATGGGTTTTTTGTGAAGTTTTTCATTAGACCATTATGAGTTCCAGGCATAGTCAGGTTACCTAGTAAGGTACCTCTGTAGTTGACAATGTCAGTGCTGAGTCTAAACTCTAAACAAAGGTAGAAAATTTGTTGCTAACTTACACAGCCTCTGTGACGTATTCTTTGTGACGTAGTCTCTGGCGTACGTTGACAGTGTTCCAGTGCTGAGTCCTAAATAAAGTAGAAAATTTAGTTGCTAACTTACACAGCCTACTGTACGTACCTCTGTGGCGTGATCTCTCGGCGTGAGGCTAAGTGCTGACATCTCATTACAAGTGCTCGATCCGCTCCTGTGGAGCCATCAGGCTGATCTCAGTGCCTGTGAGATCGGTTCCTAGTTCTATCAGAGATGGACGATAAAGCGTTGATCGTGTTCCAGTTGAGCACATTAAAAAAACCTGACATTTCAAAATTGAGATGAGCAGGCGGGAAATCAGCTGCCCAGACGAAATTCCTTCAAAAACTTATAAATAAAATTCCTACAAAATATTTTTACCATCTTCTAAATGACAGTATGGACACACCCCCGCGGTTCTACGTAGTTCATACACTGCCACTGAGAGCTTCCTGTGTAAGAAAGAGATAGAAGCACACATGGTTACTCACAAAGTACACTAATGATGGTACAATCAATAAAACCAAGGTGTCATGGTCACTGACTGACCCAAACGACAAAGGAAGAAGGACGGGAAATTGGCGGGTTCATAATGATCTGAAACGACTAGCAGCATGATAATTATATAAAATCAAATTCATTTTAATTAATGATTGATTGATATGACCATCATCTTACCCCCGGTGAGTAACCATGTCTGCTCCGATCTCTTTCTTACACAGGAAGATCTCAGCTGCAGAGCACAAACTCTGCAGCACCGGTGAAGGTCCCCGATGTTTCAACTCAGGCAAAGTTTCATCTCTGAAACTGATTTGCGTGAAAATCCTTTTTTCCAATTTCTTACAATGGCAGCAGCGTGCACATTGTAAATTACTTACACTGGCAGCCGTGTGCTCAATGTACTCGTAATTAGTTTTCCCCTCGCCATTACAGGCAGATTTTCTCCGACTTGAGGTACTCATGTTATGTCCTGAGTAAGCCAGGGGACTGAACAAATGCCGGACAGTAGGTTCGAACCCGAGCTATGAGCGTCTCACAGCTGGGCCGAGCTATTTACCCCAACTACTCTAGGCAGTCCCCGGTCCCGATGTAATTTTGAAGATGGTGAAGATATTTTTGTAGGAATTTTATTTTTAATCTTTTTTTAGAATTTTTTGCGGGCCCCCTTTCCCAACCTGCTCTTCTTGTTTTCTGGTCAAAATATCATTTTCATTAATATTTTTGTGTGTGGTATCATGGGTGTCTGTGGCTTAATGGTAGTGAGCTGATCCCCCCAAGCATACCTGGTTAAAGCTCCGCAGCAGGCAGTTTGGAAGCAAATTTGTGCCCGGGTTTTTTACAAGCGGTAAAAATAGACCACGCCGTTCAAAAGCAATGACAAATTACTGAGCTTATAGTGACTAGAAAATTAATGACACATTTACTGTGATTGGTGGCAACTTCTGTAACTATACACCACGATTTTCATTATTATAATTACAAAAGTAAAATTCATATTGTTTTGTGTGTGTGTTATCATGTTGGCAGGTAGCTTGTCACGATACAGATCCTGTAACAGACTACAAGATGTGTGGTTATAATGCAACGATTACAGGACAAACTGCTGCCAACCGTAAGTTAGTTATTGTCATTGCTGGGGGGGGACAAAAAAAATGCTTTAAAGACACTCTTAAAATGTCTCCTAGAATAAAGCCTGCTCAGACTGCACAGTGTGCACATCAGATAGAAACACAGACTCCAGAGCACATCCTGCAGCTGTCCGCATACATGCACCACGAAAGTAAACATGGCATAAAGAACAAAGCATACAGAGCAAGCTATGGGAACTCTTGAAGAACTCCAACTGACATGCAGCTTCATATAGGCAACCCATCTCATGGTTTAGACGAGCATACGAAACCAAACGCAAAGAAGAAGAAAATGTCTCAAAAATGCTTTGAAAAAAACACCACCGCTTAGGATTGCAAGATCTCCAAATGTGGTGCTGTAATAACATAAGAGGTACTCACATATCTGATAATGTCGTCTGTTGAGGCACAGAGAAAACGAGCTGCGCAAAAAGACAAAACACACAACGCCCACATGTCTAACCTTGATCATGTATGCCCCACCTGAAGTAGGGGATTGCGTTTGAAGATTGGACTCTACAGTAACCTCCACACACACACACCCAGAGTGCAGCAGCATATCTGAGGCTGTTTTCATCATTGCTTGCGATGGGCGGGTTAATTAGTTACTATCATTCACCGCCTGTACGAGTTCTTTCCACCTCTTTCACTTCTCTCTTCTTCCCCCCTCCCTCTCTCCCCCCCCCCTCCCGTTGCCTCTAATTGAAGGCATAATCATGCTAAAATGACTTTTTGCGGAAGTCATTTTCTTATCCCAGTGTCCCTTTCAATTTAAGTGAGCATTTCTCCATCTTCAGAAGCACATGTAATTTAGATCCCAATGTCAAGGAGAAATGAACCAGTGGTCTGCCGTTTGACAGATAATTCATTTTAAACTGACCTTGAACTCCAGAATTTTATCTGCCGATGCCACTGACACGTGTGCTATCAACTTTGCTATCGGAGACCCCATCCTGTTGACTTACAAAAATACTAGTTTCAAACTAAAGAGAACAGATCACAATCTCAGAGTCCATATAAACCACAACATATTTGTATACTATACATTCCAGTTTTTTAAATGCAGACGAAAGGATGGGACTGGAGTGCCTTGTAAATTTGGGAATTCTTTTTTATTCTGTATCACTCCTGTATGTTGCGGAGTCCACAAGGAAGCAAAGAATGGACGCTGCAACCTACAAGACATGTCGTAAAAAGACAACTGAGGTAGGGGTCTGGGAAGCTCCCCTAGTAAATAAAAAGCGTCACAGAAAGGGATAAGTGGCCTACTTGAGGCTATACTAGCACAACATGCAATCGCTCTTAGACCCCAGGTCCTACAAATCACAAAAGTGGTTAACAAGTTGTCGATATGGAGCGTTCGAAGATGAAGAAGAAATACTATGATCAATGACCACATCTCCGAAACAAGTTCTTATTTTCCACCTCAGCACAGAACACTATCTACTCCGCAACCACTTGCATACACAATTCAAGATTGATATTGCATGTATGTGAACAGATGTCTCAGACTGTTAAACACATACTTCAAGCCCTCTGAATATGATGTACTAAGGAAAATCCACTAGTTAAGGGTTGTACGATATGCTAACTACCTTTTTTTAAAAACACGTTCCGGGAAGAATGGAGAACTGTTGACCCTATCCCCCCACAGGAATGAGAGGAATAACCCAACTCTATCCACATCAATTTTCTGCATTAACCACTATTTTGCATATTTATCATTTCTGCATCATAGGTATGACTCATCAGTAAATCATCATCAAATAGTTTGTCCTGAGCAGAACTTTGCCACCCCAACAGTCCTTCGAAATTTCTCCCTCTCATGGCCAGATGTCCTGCCTCTGAAACGGTTGAAACCATCAGTTACATCCTGAATCCATCTTCTTGATGGTCTTCATTTTCCTTTTGTCTATGACTAGCAATGATATTGTCTTTCCCAGGGGATGTAAAATTTGGGTTGTCACTTTTGCTGTTAACTTGGATGGGAGATTTAATTAGCGTTCCAAGGACAATGAGTCTCCCTTGTTTATATCCGTGTTTATTTTGTGTAAGTTTTGATATTGTCTATCCATCTTTTTTGGGTTTCTTTGGCTCTAGCACCTGATCTCTTTTTGTTGTATGCTGTTATTGGTGGTTGGTTGTATTCCATTCTCATTAAATGTCTAAACCACGGGAATTGTTGTCTTTCAATGTATTGTCATGAAGTTATACCCACTTTGCTTCATGGTACCCTCATTTCATAATCTATCTTTTCTGGTGACCCCCCCCGCCTTCCTCAAGCTTTTCATTTCACAATTTTGAAACACTTCTTCAACACGAAAAGGCCAGAACTCACACAATGCAGCAACAAGGTATGCAATTCAACACCTGGACTTTTCAGTGCTTTCACATCCAATGTTTAACCCAGACCTTGCTCGAGTGATTTCCACCTGTTCCAAAAACTAAACCCACCGCCTTCCTTGAGCATTTGTTATTGTTATAAAAATTTGTATTTTGTAAAACTACAGTACTTTACATGTTTCATCATTTTACATAGTTTTTTTCTAATCTTCCTTATATAGATGGATATTGTTACAATTTCTGTTCTGTTTCAGCTTTATCTGAAATTTAAACAGTTCACTTGTGTCTGTTCACCCCGCTCAACAAAAGTGGTGAAATATTTATCATGGGGAAACCCCAGAACTTCCCAAAAGGGCTCATTCTAAAGTATTATCTTAATTTAAAGTAGATCCAGACAAAGTGTAAGTTGTTTTAATATCATTTTTTTTTGAGAAATGCAACAGTAGCAAAGTTCAACTTGATAGTTGTATGTTTCTATGTATATTCTCTCTGGCAACTCTGTGGTTGAAAAGTTAAGTGTTTGCCTCACTGCCAAGTTACTCGGTTCACTCCTGTGGAGTCACCTAGTCTCAGTGTAGGTGATATGAGTTCCTTTTCCTATCCGGAGCGGGGGAAACCGTAGGTCCTGTGTTCAATTTGAGCAGTAAAAAAACCCTTGGGAGTTCAAAAATTGGAAACCACTGCCCTGGCAAAATTCATTACAAAGATTTAAAGTAAAATATTTAACCATAAAACAAAATATTTAACCATAAAACAAAATATTTATCCCTAAAAAAAAAATATTTGCTCCATAAAACAAAATATTTAACCATAAAACAAAATATTTACAATAAAATATTTAACCATAAAACAAAATATTTACACCATAAAATAAAATATTTATGCGATCTACTAAATAACATGGAACCCTGCCGGTGCTACAAAGGTGTGAATGCCGCTGAGATCTTTCTGTGAAAAGGGGAGATCGGAGCACACTGTTACTAACCCAAGACAATGATGATGATAGTCCTATCAATCAAACAATCCTTTCCTTGTCCCATTTGAACATAAGGCTTCCATAAAATATCCATTGTTGCCATTATGCCACCTTTCATTTAATTGTTTTCCCGTCAGGCCCAACCTTTCAACCCTTCGGACAACCAGGTCTTCTTTTCCATCCACTGTCTATCGGAGATTCCATCCCTGTCTATCGGAGATTCCATCCGCTGTCATCGGAGAAATTTCCCTCCGCTGTCTATCGGAGATTCCATCCGCTGTCTATCGGAGAATCATCCACTCTCTTCGGAGATTCCATCCCTGTCTTCGGAAATCCATCCCTCTATCAAAAGATGTTTGAAGCTATACTGACATATGACACAAAAACAATCCACCTCCATATTTGTCTTTTAATGATGGCCTCCCAAAGATGTATAATTTGTTGGTTTAAATAAAAAACCCTTTTGTTACTCCATTGTTTTTTTGATCCAGAACACTTGAGCTTTCAGCTTGTGGCTCGATGCCATGGACTCGTAACCCCTTTGGTTCGGTGCCACGAACACCGTGAACCTGTGGTTTTTCTACCAACCCGTGGAATTGAACCCCCACTCACAGAGGACTAGTCACCGCAGTCCAGCGCTATGAACACACGTGGAGGCGGGCTTGTTACTCCATGTAATACCGCTTGTTGGACAGGAAACAGCACACGTGCCTGTGGAATTTAATGGCCACATGGCTGGTGCATTCACTGCAAAACTGTTATGTTGTTTATGCCCCAACAGAAAAAAAACTCCTTGGCCCTACTGTGGATTGAACCCGGGTCTCCGCATGAGGCGCTTTAATCCCTTGTCCCGACTCTCCCTTTTGTTACTTATAACATCTTATTAAGTTGCTAGCTTATTTGGCCAGAAAATTTGCAGGACTCTTCTTAGCGAATTGCGTCGACGTATCACTTGAATGTAAAAAATGGCTTATCATTTGGACAAAGTGTCACTTAGGTAAAATGTATATTTTGTTGCTTTCAATTACTTTCGTTTCCAATTCAACTTTTTTGTTCGTAAATTGCTTAAAAGTGGAGTATAAATGATGATCAACCGATCATGTGGCTTTACTAGAAATAGAAGTGAAACCAAGTTATGATTAGATGACATAGCAGAATCCTGTCAAAAAGCAAAAATAACTATCACCAAGCGACTAAAGCAGCGCAAACAGAAAACCACTACACTGGACAAAAACCCGTTAACAGAGTGATAACAAAAGAAAAAAAAGGAGGAAAGTTACTTGAGTTACAAATTTAGTTTATGTACATCATTTATTTACTTCCTTGATGAAATGTCAACTTTCTAATCTTCTGACAGTCTGTACCTGTGACTATCTGTGTCAGCGCCAAGCAGTTCCACAACAACAGTAACGGTTACATGATTCAGAATCTCTCACCTGGAAACTACTCCCCTTTAGATTATGCACACTCTTTAGCAGGCAATGGAACATACACACAAGAAGTCATCTTCTATGTTCCAGCTCTATATGGTAAGAACTTTATATCTATTGTCTTTCCCAAAAAACAAGAATGAAAATCCAGTCCTTCGAAACTAAATGCTACAGAAAAAACCTACGAATACCATGGACAGAAAAAGAAAGAACACTGATGTCCTGAAAGAACTAACTGTTACAGAGAATTGGCTGATAAACAGTATACTATACAGAAAAATTAGATACTTTCAAGTGCCACGATGGCCTGGAAAGAACAATACTAAGAGGCAGGGTGCCAGGGCGCAGAGGCACACCCAAAAATAAGATGGCCACAAGATATTAAAGAAACCATGAATATGACCATCGGCGAAGTGGGTGAACTGGTTAGAGACAGAGTGAATTTCAGATGCGCTGCAAAGAGAGCAACGTCCTATAAAGGATAAGCAACAGTGATTGTCTTTCCCCAGGTGGATGATGGAATTTGGGTTTTCCATGCTTGCCGTTGCATACTCCCCCTCTCTCTTTAGCCTGTTACGCCCTTGGCTTAGAGCCAAACGTACACCATTCTTCCCCGTTCATGGCCTTCCTCTGTATTGTATTCCAGCTAGATTCATTCTTCAGTTCTTGCTCTTCGTTCTCCCCCAGGTCGTCTTGGGGCTTCCTTCGCCTACCCCCTGGAGTCCATCTCAGTGCGTTTCGTGTCGGGGCCAGTCTCCATCGCATCACATGTCCAATCCATCTCCAGCGTCTTCTTCGGATGATAGTGCCCATATTCTCTTGTTGGCATCGTGCAAGCAATTCTTGGGTTTGAGATAGTAGTCGGCCAGTACACAGTAAGATTTTCCAGAAAAGTTGTATGGCGGGGAAATCTGGACATATACTGTTTTGTCATTCTCCAGCATTCCCATCCGTACAGCAATGTTGACAGCACACAGCTGTTATAGATACTAGTCTTGGTTCTGAGTTAAGCATACTGGTGGGAGCTTTACTTTCGCTCCAGTTTGTGCACTGTCACTAGATCTTCCTTTTAAGAAAAGTTAGAGCACACATGGTTGCTCACCAAGTGCAATGATGATGGTGCTATCAATTAATCAGTTTCTGAATGCATCTTATCCAGGTTCACCTCTCAGACAAAAATCACAGACAAAATAAAGCCGACCTGAAAATCGAAAATATGTTCAGTAGTTTGCATTGCTTTCTGAATGGTGAGGTCTATTTTTACCGTTCTTAAAATTCTACGGAAACAAATTTGCTTCCAAACTGCCCGCTATGAAGTTTGAACCAGACACTCTTGGGTTGTGATCTTGGGTTGGATTGGGTCGGACATTGACATTTGCAGATGATATCTTAATATATAGGACTGGGTCAGATAGACGAGAGATGGTTGACGACATTCAGAAAACATTGCATACCATCTCGGTTGGTGTAGAGAGTCTCGCTCTCAGGTCAATCCTGAAAAAGCATGTATGTTGTGGTGCTCGTTGAATAATCATATCTCAAGGCTGACTACCCTGTGTAATCTTTGTGAACATACCATCGAGCGCAGAGACAGGCTGCGCTATCTTGGAATAACCTTTGATCGTAGTCTATCTTTCAAACACCATATTGAACAGACGATACAACGGTGCAAGCGTGGTCTTGCGGCTCTCAAAGTTATGGTGGCCGCACACCTTGAGCAGAGACTACTTGCCTTTTTGTTCGATCGACTGGTAATGTCAGTGGTAGATTACGGACTGGGAATTCTTACGATATCAAGATCACAATGTGAGCGATTTCAAACGGGTTCAGAATGAAGGTATGCGTATAGTTCAAGGCTGCACTAGAGATACCCCCATTGTGAAGATGAGATATATGCTTGGCCTTCTGTCACTACGCTCCGTCATGCAATCGCCCAAACCAAGGCATATATGCGGGTACTTCGGATAAGAGACATCCACTTCACAAGAACACTAATGATGTTAAGGGCACGAGAACCAAGCGTGGCATGTCGTGGATGGCCCAGGCTGAGAGAACAATTGGCCAGGTGACTACGGTTGCGACTCTCCCAAAAGGGGAAGAATGGATCCCAACAGATGGTAGCATGATGAACTATCTCAAGCGAATCATTACTCTTGGAAGAGAATGTAGGGTGGGGCAACATGAAGGCTGATCTCGCAGTTAAGCAGCTGATAGAAGATAATGCAAAGGATGATGATGTTGTTGTATATACCGATGGGTCGGTTCAACGTGGTGAGAAATCGGGCTGGGGTTTCTTGGCTAATGCGCATGGTAGGGTTGTTGCAGAGCGAAGTGGGGCATACAGGACAACCTTCTAGTATGAGGATGGAGGTTGAGGTCGTTACTTCTGCCCTCCATTGGATTTCTGGGACTTCATTTACTGGGGCCGTTGTTGTATCTGACTCTCAGTCGATGCTTCACAAGATCCAGAAGGGCAGGTTTCGGTATGAGTGGATGTCGTCTATAGAAGTTTCTAACCTCCAGCGGCTTATGTGGATATACTGTCCTGGGCATGCAGGTGTTTACGGTAATGAGGGTGTTTACGGTAATGAGGGCGGTATGAGAACGGACAGGCTTGCATCAACAGCATCGATTGTTGGGGAGTTGAAGATGGATAAGGGGATATTCTTCAGTCTCTTCGAGACTCTCTGTTGGATGAGGACACTAAAATCGATGTTGAATCGATCAAGCGATTTAAGCAGTTTGGGTTACCCGTTGTTCAATCGAACTGGATGCCTGAGAGGCAGAGTGAGAGGTGTGTTTAATCAGCGAGCCACAGGAACCATCAGTATGCATACTCTTGATATCTGTTGGGGAGACTGACACCTATGGGTCTGCCGGAGTGCAATGACGTCAGTTTAGTAACCAATCGATCGAGCCACTACCGCTAAAAACAGACATCATATGCATACATGGATTTAAACTCATATTAAACATTTTATTGTCTTTGTTTTTCTTCTATAACAGGAGGAGAAGATGAGAAATTCACGATTGATTATTGGTATTAGTTCGGGAATAGCTGTTCTCATCATTCTGATTGGTTTAGCTATCTTCTGTTATCAAAGATACAGGTAAGTTAATAATAAATAATAATTCCTCTCGTACTGTTATACATTACTAGGGCTGAAGGCAATTTCTCCATAACGCTCTATCCTGGGCAACTCGCTCAATCTCCTCCATGGAACTGAGACCGATATTTCTTGCCCTCTCTCAGCAAAGTTCTTCTTCTTCTTCTTCTTTGCGTTCGGTTTCGTATGCTCGTCTAAATCATGAGATGGGTTGCCTCTATGAAGCTGCATGTCAGTTGGAGTTCTTGAGGTTCCCCATGGGTTGGGCGTATGCTTTGTTCATGAGGCCATGTTTCATTTCGTTAGTGTATGTATGATGGACATGACTGCAGGATGTGCTCTGGGGTCTGTGTTTCTGTCTGCATGCACACTGTGCAGTCTGAGCAGGCTTTATTCTGTGCATGTGGCGGTTGAGCCTGCAGTGACCTGTTCTTAGGCGAAAGATTGTTGTGTGCTGTTTTCTGTTTAGTCTGCTGATGGGATCTTGTGGGTGTTTGCTGTGGGTTTTTCCCTCCATATCTTTGTCTTTCTTTTAATTTTCTTGATTTCTGGTAGTGATCTGGGTTTTTTGTTTTTAAGTTTTTTTCCCCTCCTTACCGCATTCTGCTCTCTCATTTCCTGGAATCCCACAGTGGGTGGTATCCACTGGAATAATTTTGTTGTGTTCTGGGGCTTGTTTGCTGTAGTGTTAGTCTCTTTCCATGTTATCTTGTGGTTCCTTTTTGGCCTCAGGACTGAAAAAGGTCAAAAGGGAAGACAAGTTTTTTTTTTGGATGTTTCTTTTCGTTTTTTTGGGGGACCCCAAATTGCCTGTTGTTGGCTCAAAAAATTTGTTGATAGTTCTCCAGTGGCACTTAATTTTTGGTTAGTGCCATTTTGGGAAGATGATTTTTCCGGCCCTCCTTTCCTGCTTTTTATGATCCCCTGTGTATATATGGGTCCCTGGGGATGGGGTATGAGGTGTCAATGTTTCGTGTTTTGCTCTAAAGATGGGACCTGTTTCTTCCCCCTTTTTTGTCTACATTTGGAATTGTTGTTATCATTTGGAAGTTGGGCTGGGCTGTGTTGTTAAATGGTACATCATTTGGGTTGCGGGGTTTTTTGAGAGGATGTCCATGTTTTGCAAAAGTTTTTTTGACAAGTGATGGAAGCTGTGTTTTTTTGGGGTTTTTTGGTTGGTTGTTAATTTTTGGTCAGGGGGTTATTTTCTGTGCGTTGAATTTTTCTGATAGTGTGGTATTTTTTTTCCCCGGTCCCCCAGGCTCTAAATACATTTGTTTCCCTAATCGTTTGTGTCTTCTCGACCCCCGGTGATGATTCTGAGGCCTGTGTTCTGTATTTTATCTCTTGTGTGGATTTGTTGTGCCGTTGTGTGGGCTCTGTGCCATCTCATTTTTGGGACTACAATCCTGTGTATATTTTGGTATTTTCATCTTTTCGTGGGTTCCTGTAGTTTTTCATGGTTTAAACTTATTGTGGTTTTCCTTTGTGTTTCTTCTATGTGGGGACCCCTTTTGGAGTCTTTGTCGTTTTTTATTCCTGATAGGTAGGATTGTCCTCCTTTGGAGTGGTTTGTTGTAGGTATAAGTCGACTTGTTCAGGTTTTGTAGAGGGAGAATAGTTTGCACTGTTTGTTTTGGTTTATTGTGCCCCCCAAGTGTCTGCCCATTTCTTTACTGCATTTAGGGTCCTTCATTTATCTTGGCGGTTCCCCTTGTATTCTGTTTGGGTCCTTGGCCAAGTCGCTGCATGGAGTCCCTTTGGGGTTTTGATGTAAATTGTTTGGGGAATCATTGATAAAGAGGATGAAGAGGTGGGGATATTGCATTTCCCCTGTGGAACCCCATTTTCTAGTCTGCCAGCTTGCTTCTGTGTCCTTCCCAGTTTGATTTACATCGTCTGTGTAAAAAATCTCTGATCCATGTGTACTGTGATTTTGACCCCGCTTTGTGCAGTTTGGGGGAGCCCTTTTTTCCAGACTTTGAAGGCTTTAGTCAGGTCAAAAAATGGGCAGCTTGTGTTTGTTCGGGAAGGCATCTTCAATTTTTTTGGGCAAGATGGGTGGTTTGGTCATCTGTGCTTCTGTGTTTTCTGAAACCTGATTGGCAGTCATCAAGTATTTTTTTTTCCTCTGAAAGTTAAGCAGCCTGTTGTTTACATGCCCCATTGTTTTCCCAAGGCAGCTGGGGAGGCTTTGGACTACTTTTTTTGTTTTCCTTGGGCTTGCCTTTTTGCTATAGGGTTTTTTCCCCCTTCCTTCCTTTCCCTTTTGGGATATACTTTCATCCAAGATTGGTTAAAGGCCCGGGGGTGTTGTCTGCCCCCTTTTCTAGGTTTATTTTCATTTCGTTTTTCCCCCATCTGGTCCTGGGGGCCTTTTTTTTTTAGTTTTTTTTTTGGGTGTCCAGTTCTTTAGAAAAAGGTTTTTCATTTTTTGTTTTCTGCAAGTTGTTTTTTTTTTTTTTAGTTCTTTTTGTTTCCCCGACTTTGATTTTGGACATGTGTATGTTGCTTTCTTTTTAAACCATCCCAAAAATGTTTGATTTTTGCCCCTGTGGTTTTCCCCCCATCTTCTATGACTTTCAGGCATGGCTGGTGGTGTTTTCTTCATTTAGGGTCTTTAAAACTGCCAAGTTTTTTGCTGTCTTTTCCCTGTTTAGTGTTCTGTTTTCCCAACTTTTTCTAATGCATGTAGTTTTTTTTTTCTTTTTGGTTGGTGTTTGTTGTGTTCTGTGACATTTGTTCAGATGGGGCTTGTTCCCTTTTTTTCTTTTCTGTGGGTTTTTCATGTGATTTTAGTTCGTTGGTCCCGAAGGGTTGTAGTGTTTCTTTTTCCTCTGGGATTGATTTTGTGCTGCTTTTATATGATGCTTGTGAGAGTTGTAATGTTTTTCTGGATTTGTTTTTTGGGGGGTTTTTGTCAGTTTACCTTCAGTTGGTTTCTTAAAGGGTTTCCCGTTTGTTTTTGAGTTCCAGCTGGCTATTTTTTTTCCTGTTTTTGGTGACTTGAGCTTTTCCCCAGTAAAAAAGTTGGTTTGTGGTCGCTTCCTCCCCGTTGTTTTTACCTCTCTTTCTGCACATCTCTGGGTGTCTTCTGTGGGTATTCCGTCGGGTGTGCTTTTTTCTCCATACTTTGGTGAAAGTTGGGAACGGTTTGTTTATGGTATGATGGTTTTTCCCTCATCCATTCCTCTACTTATCTCCTCTTTAGTCCATTTAATATCCCCAGCTGGGGGGGGCTTTTAAATCGCCTAGGTTATTTGGTTCTTCTAGCTTTGTTGCTCTCTAGTTTAATTTTTTATTGTTTGGGCATAGTAGGGAACATGTATTGGTTCTGGGAGGACATGTATTTTTTACTTTTGGTGTTAAATTTCCCCGTACTTCTGGAGGTTTCTGAGGCTGCGATGTTGTTTTTTATAGTTGATGATCCCCCCTTGTTCCGTCTCTATCCAGTCTGTTGTCCGCCCCTGATGTAGAAGCGGTTTTTTTTTAGTGTGTTTCCCGTATGCATTGATGTGATCTGTTGTTTTTGGGAATTTTTTGCGTTCAAGTTTCTTTCTGGCAACCCCTTTTGCATTCCATTATGATCTTTTGTGTTTGTTCTTTTTTTGAAATGGCATTACTCGCTTAATCCCGGTTCTTCAGCAGAGCTACTGTCGTAGCGGGGTGGATCCTTGAGGTTGGGGGCGGGCGCCCCCTGGCAGCATCCCCAAAAACCCCTTTCAAAAAAAATCAATACTACTAACCTATTGTCTTTATGTTTTTCCATTTCTGGTCCCAGCCCTTCGGCCCACATTGTTTCAGTGGGGGGGGAGTCTTCCCATCCATGTCCTGGCTCTTAACACTGCCTGCCCGGGACGAGGTTTTTGAGTTTTCTCCTTTTTTTTTAAAAAGGGGGTCCCTTTTGATCTTGGTGGGGGGCTGACTTTTCCACACACAGGTGGGCCAAGCATCCGCTTCACCTATCGGGGGATCACACCTCCCCCGGGGTTTTGTCGGGGTTACCCCCGCCATAGCCTGGGAACCCCCTTCCCCATTGGGGGGCCCCAAAAGCGCCGGGGTCGCTTTTTCAGAGCCGGTTAGTTTAACGGGGGACCACGTGAAGGCAGTTTACTTGACTGCAGGCATTTCCATTTTGATGGGCCTATAAGTCCGCTCCCCCCCAAAGTTCATTTGGGGGCTCCTTAGGTTTCCCCCCTTTCTTGCCCCTTTGCATCCCATTTCAATCCTGTTTGGGTATTCTTTGATCATTTTTCTCAAGGGGTGTCCAACCACAACCAACTCTAATATTGGGCGCATAACTGACCGGGAAAACCCCTGACCAGTTTGAATTGGGAGGCTGAATTTTATATATGTTTGATAGTACATGCAAGCTTTTTAATTTTTACTCAATTCTATGAGTCTATGGTTATTTATTGATGAAAAATATTCATAATACTAATATTCCTTATTGTTAAACTGAACTTGTTACATAATATAACCTTGATTTAGCATGTTGTGTTGTTTTTAAAAATGAATTTGTCTATATACAACACTACTGGAATCGAGGATCATGCGGGGTTGGGTCTTATTTCCTGGGAATGTTTTACCGAGTCTGCTTCCGTATGAGTTTATAGTTGGCTGTGGTCCAATATATTTCCAACTTCCCCTCTTATTTCATCACTTCTCTGAATTTGTTCCACTTTATGTACATTATTTTCGCAGACATCTATTTTAAAAAGCATTCAACTTGCTTTTATATCTTTAGTCATTTTCCAACTCTCGCTGGCATATGTTAGGGTTGATACAACATTTGAATTGAAAATTGTTATTTAATTTTAAAACTGTATAACTTCAGTCCCATGCAGGAAAGTTAAATTGTGTGAAAAGTTTATGTAACATCTATAATACGATTATCATTGGTTTGACATTTGATTACTAAACTGACGCTATTGCACTGGCAGACCTGGGCGCCCAATCTTCCCCATCATAATACATATCATTGGTTTGACATTTGATTACTAAACTGACATCATTGCACTCCGGCAGCCCCTTAGGCGCCCAGTCTCCATCTATAATACATATCATTGGTCGCTGATTAATGAGATTGATTATTGAGAGGAGCGTCTAGTCGAATGGATTAGTGGGCGATCCCATGCGAGACCGTGTTCAAGCAGTAAGGCCAAGGATTTTTTCTGTTATGTGCATAAATGAAAAATTTGAATCTGAACAGCTTCACAGTGACTGCACCACCCACAGCCATTAAATTCTCAGACTTACGCCCCATCTGTCCTCACTGCCCTAAAAGTGGTAATACAGGCCTTTTTTTATTTTTTTATTACAAACTGACGCTATTGCACCCGGGCAGACCCAGGGTGCTCAGTCTCCCCAACAGATAAAAGAAGAGCAGATAGGATAGTTCGGTTTGGCTGATTAAACACCCCTCAATCTGCCCTTCAGTCATTCAGTTCTACTTGTACAACGGGTAACTCCAAACTGCTTAAATTGGTGGATTGATTCAACATCTATTTTAGTGTCTTCATCCAACAGACAATCACGAAGAGATCAAAGAACACCCCCTTTTATCCATGTTTCAACTCCCCAATAATCGATACTAAGTCTGATATGATACTTATCATATCAGACTCTATAAATATGCTTCAAAGGATTGAATCTGAAGTCTGATTTCGAATGGGTGGACAGATTCAGAGATCACATCTCAAGACACTGACTTGATGTCACACCCCGGGCATGCTAGAGTGTAGGGCAATGAATGTGCTGACTTTTTGCAAACAATGTTCCAACTCAAGCTAGCAGAAGTATGGAAAGAGCCGATATCATCAATGCAGTACATGTTCATTTATGTAATATAGGCGAGTCTCAGACACTAGACCGAAAGAATTAGTTAATTTTGAGCATCGCCTTCGTGGTAGAGAGAGAAGGTATACTCTCAACTCTCATCGGTTTTAAACCGAAGGATTGACTTCATTGCACCGGTTTTTACCCATATGTTCGGTCCTCAGCAGAAATGGCAACCCACCTGCCGGGGTATTGCACAAAGCATAAACCCTCCGTAGCTCCAGCAACAATCCTAGGGTCTTGAAAACTGCACTCGTGAACAAAACGGCAGGCCCCGGACTCGAACCCACGACCTTCGACTCACAAGGCAAAGGCTTAGCCACAGAGACCTTTCTCATCGGTGCGGTGAGCAAGTGTACTTTAGGATGCCTGCTCCCTGGAGGATGGAACCAGCATGGGAATGTACAATGTGTAATAACATTGATCGCATAACATAACTAAACTATCATAGCTTTTGTTTCTTATAGAGTAAGACAGTCTAACTTTGATGTCAACTTGATTGCATTGTTTACTTTTATGTGTTTTTTTTATGCTGAAACACATAAAACAAAGTACTGTAGTTTTACAATTTTTTTTCTGGAATTTATTGTCTGGTTCTATATGTTGTGTGCTGTCATCATCAAATGCTTTTTCCTGAGGGAGAACTTTGCCACCTAACAGTCCTTCGGGAAATTTTTCCTCTCATAGGCTAGATGTCCTGCCCCACCAGCCATCATGTTCAAATCATCAGTTACATCCCTGAATCCATCTTCTCCATGGTCTTTTTCTCTTTTCTGTATGCCTCCTTCCATGATGGTCTTTCCAGCTCTTCAGCTTTTTATATGTCCAAATATCACAATTTTCTCTTTCTTATTTTAACATCATCCCGTTTTCTTTGAGTTTCTGTGACATGTAAGAAGAGAATTTCTTCACTTCTGTTCTATCCTTTCTTGATAAGGCCTTTTTGGGCGAAACATTTTGTGTATTGTTTTTTACTTTATAAAACTACAGTACTTTGATTGTAGGTGTTTCATCATTGCTACACAGTTTGACTGCAGTCTTTCCTTTATATTATTCTTTGATTGTAGGTGTTTCATCATTGCTACACAGTTTGACTGCAGTCTTTCCTTTATATTGTACTTTGATTGTAGGTGTTTCATCATTGCTACACAGTTTGACTGCAGTCTTCCTTTATATTATTCTTTGATTGTAGGTGTTTCATCATTGCTAAAAGTTTGACTGCAGTCTTTCCTTTATATTGTACTTTTATTGTAGGTGTTTCATCATTGCTACACAGTTTGACTGCAGTCTTCCTTTATATTATTCTTTGATTGTAGGTGTTTCATCATTGCTACATAGTTTGACTGCAGTCTTCCTTTATATTGTTCTTTGATTGTACGTGTTTCATCATTGCTACAGTTTGACTGAGTCTTCCTTTATATTGTACTTTGATTGTAGGTGTCATCATTCTACATAGTTTGACTGCAGTCTTTCCTTTATATTATTCTTTGATTGTAGGTGTTTCATCATTGCTATAGTTTGACTCAGTCTTCCTTTATATTGTTCTTTGATTGTAGGTGTTTCATCATTGCTACATAGTTTGACTGCAGTCTTTCCTTTATATTGTTCTTTGATTGTAGGTGTTTCATCATTGCTACATAGTTTGACTGCAGTCTTCCTTTATATTATTCTTTGATTTAGTGTTTCATCATTGCTACATAGTTTGACTCGAGTCTTCCCTTTATATTTTCTTTGATTGTACATGTTTCATCATTGCTAAAAGTTTTATGCAGTCTTTTCCCTTTATATTGTTCTTTGATTGTGGTGTTTCATCATTGCTCATGTTTGACCTGCAGTCTTCCTTTATATTTTCTTTGATTGTCGCGGTTTCATCATTGCTACATAGTTTGACTGCAGTCTTCCTTTATATTGTTCTTTGATTGTAGGTGTTTCATCATTGCTACATAGTTTGACTGCAGTCTTTCCTTTATATTATTCTTTGATTGTAGGTGTTTCATCATTTTCTACATAGTTTGACTGCAGTCTTTCCTTATATTGTTCTTTGATTGTCGTGTTCTCATTGCTACATAGTTTTTCTGCAGTCTTTCCTTTATATTATTCTTTATTGTACATGTTTCATCATTGCTACATAGTTTTACCGCAGTCTTTCCTTTATATTGTTCTTGATTGTAGGTGTTTCATCATTGCTACATAGTTTGACTGCAGTCTTTCCTTTATATTATTCTTTGATTGTACGTGTTTCATCATTGCTACATAGTTTGACTGCAGTCTTTCCTTTATATTATTCTTTGATTGTACATGTTTCATCATTGCTACATAGTTTTACTGCAGTCTTCCTTTATATTGTACTTTGATTGTACGTGTTTCATCATTGCTACATAGTTTGACTGCAGTCTTCCTTTATATTATTCTTTGATTGTACGTGTTTCATCATTGCTAAAAGTTTGACTGCAGTCTTTCCCTTTTTATTATTCTTTTGATTTACATTTTCATCATTGCTACATAGTTTGCGCAGTCTTCCCTTTTTATTATTCTTTGATTGTCGTGTTTCATCATTGCTAATAGTTTGACTGCAGTCTTTCCTTTATATTATTCTTTGATTTGTTGTGTTTCATCATTGCTACATGGGTTTTACTGCAGTCTTCCCTTTTTATTATTCTTTGATTGTATGTTTCATCATTGCTACATAGTTTGACTGCAGTCTTCCTTTATATTATTCTTTGATTGTAGGTGTTTCATCATTGTAAAAGTTTGACTGCAGTCTTCCTTTATATTATTCTTTGATTGTACATGTTTCATCATTGCTACATGGGTTTTACCAGTCTTTTCCCTTTTTATTGTTCTTTTATTGTAGGTGTTTCATCATTGCCCAATAGTTTTACTGCAGCTTTCTTTATATTGTTCTTTTATTGTACATGTTTCATCATTGCTACATAGTTTTTCTGCAGTCTTCCTTTATATTGTACTTTGATTGTACGTGTTTCATCATTGCTACATAGTTTGACTGCAGTCTTCCTTTATATTGTTCTTTGATTGTAGGTGTTTCATCATTGCTACATAGTTTTACTGCAGTCTTCCTTTATATTGTTCTTTGATTGTAGGTGTTTCATCATTGCTACATAGTTTTACCCGCATCTTCCTTTATATTGTTCTGATTCTAGGTGTTTCATCATTGCTAATAGTTTTTCTGCAGTCTTTCCTTTTATTTTTTACTTTGATTGTAGGGGTTTATCATTGCTACATAGTTTTTCTGCAGTCTTCCTTTTATATTACTTTGATTGTACGTTCATCATTGTACATAGTTTTACTGCAGTCTTCTTTATATTGTTCTTTTATTGTACATGTTTCATCATTGCACATAGTTTGACTAGTCTTTCCTTTATATTGTTCTTTGATTCTAGGTGTTTCATCATTGCTACATAGTTTGACTGCAGTCTTTCCTTTATATTGTTCTTTGATTGTAGGTGTTTCATCATTGCTACATAGTTTTACTGCAGTCTTCCTTTATATTGTACTTTGATTGTAGGTGTTTCATCATTCTACATAGTTTTTCGCAGTCTTCCTTTATATTTTTTTTATATCAGATTCAAACACCCAGATTCATAGTTCCCAAATCCTCCTACATACCAACTGATCAATGTGAGTAGCAATGCATATGTGTGGTGTGTGTAGTATCTCAGTGTGAGGGGTGAGTAAATAAAACATGGGTGAGGGGTGATAGTAACGCATGTGTTAGGTGTGAGTAGCAACCATGTGTGGGTGTGTAGTAACTCATGTGTGTTGTGTGGTTATAACCCCATGTGTGAGGTGTGAGTAGAATGCATGTGTGGGAGTGTGATATAATCATGTGTGAGTGTGGATAACCATGTGTGGGGTGGAGTAATGCATGTTGAGGTGGAGTAATACTGTGTGAGGTGGAGTAACGCATGTGTGAGGTGTGAAGTAACGCATGTGTGAAGTGGAGGAACGCATGTGTGAGGTGTGTAGTAACTCATGTGTGAGGGGTGAGTAACGCATGTGTGAGTGTGAGATAACTCATGTCTGAGGTGTGAGTAACAGCATGTGTGAGGTGAGTAGCAACACAGGTGTAGGTGTGTTATAACTCTGGTGAGGTGTGATAGCAACGCATGTGGAGTGTGAGTAATAAGCATCTGTGAGGTGTGAGTAGAACTCATGTGTGAAGTGTAATAGTACGCATTTTGGAGCAACGCATGTGTGAGGGGTGTGTAGTAACCTTTTGTGAGGTGTGAGAGAATGCATGTGTGAGGTGTGTGTAGTAACTCATGTGTGGGGGTGAGTAGTAACTCGTGTGAGGTGTGGAGAACGCATTTTGGAGTAACGCATGTGTGATGTGAGTAAAACGCAATGTGTGAAGTGTGAGAGAACTCATGTGTGGTGTGAGTAGTAACATGTGTGATGTGGGGATAATAAACACATGTGTGAGTGTGAGTAGTAACACATTTTGAGGTGTGTAACGCATGTGTAGGTGTGGAGTAAGATGTGTGAGGTGTGAAGTAACTCTTTTTGAGGTGTGATAGTAACGCATGTGAGGTGTGAGTAGTAACGCATGTGTGAGGTGGTAACTCATGGGGGGTGGAGTAGCAACGAATGTGGGGTGTGGTAGCAACACATTGGGGAGGTGTGAGTAACACATGTGTGAGGTGTAGTAGCAACAATTTTGAGGTGTGAGTAGCAACACGTGTGAGGTGTATGTAAAAGTGTGAGGTGTTAATATTGGTTTTACTGTCGTACGTGTAATACTGCTTTTAGGGCGGTGTAGGGCCCGAAGGGACAGAGCCTGTGGAATTTAATGGCCGCATGGCTAGTGCTGTCACCACAAAAATGTTCAGGTTAGGATGTTTTCTTTATGCCTCTGCAGAAAAACTCCTGGCCTTATCGTGATTGAACCCGGTTCTCCCATGGAAGATGCCTCTAATCCATTCGGACAGACGCTTCACATTGGTTATGCTAAGTAATTCAATATTTGTGGGTTTTTTTTGGGAAAATTCATACAGTCAGGAAATCTGCTCAATAAAACATCAGAACCCAAGATTAATATATACCCAGCTGTTTATAATCAATTTTAAAAAATAAAATCAGAATGTTAGAATATTGAAAAAATACCAAACAGTCCCCCCCATACAACTTGTCGGGTGAAAGATCTTAGGGAGGGGTCCAAAACCATACAACTTGTTTTGGAAAGATCTTTAAGTGTGCTGCCCAAAAACCCAATACAATTTTGTCTGTGAAAGATTTAAGATGGCTGCCCCAAACCTTTACAAAAAACTTTTTCCATAGTGTCAGGAAAATTTATAAAATACCACCCTTCAAAGAGAGATGCTGGAATGGTTTTGGAATGTGTTCCCCTTGGAGAAATTTGGTCAAAAAAAACTGCACTGAGAGGGGACCCCGAGGGGGAAAACTAAAAGCATGGAAGACTAAAATGCCCCGGAGGAAACAGAAGGACAAACAAAAAGAATTAACCACAGCTAGAACATAATCAGGGGGGACGCCAGGATAGAAAAAATTGGCATGGATTTTTTATCCTTTAAAATTTCAAATATTATAGACTAAAGAAAAAAGGTAAATCGGAACAAATTATTTTTTGTATGTTTAAAGTTGTCTAATTTTTCCTGTCTGGGGGGGGTTAAAAGGGGAAAAAATAGTAACACCGCCCCCCTACAAGGGGCATGTCTTTAGGTGTTTGGGGTAGGGCCCCGGGAAGCTCCCTTTAGTAAAAAAAAGCATCGTAGAAATGGATGGGGCTGAACTACTTGTAGTCGTTTAACTGGCACAATGTACAAAGCTCCGCATAGACCCACAGAGAGTATTTTAAACCCAAGCGGTCAAATAAAACTTAAGAAGAAAAAATTATTTTTCCATTTAAATTTTATTTTTTTCATATATATATTTTTTTTTAACCCTTTCCCGTTTTTTCAGATATGCTCCAGATGAGTGGGGAACTAGAGACACCATTGGCGTAAAGGAAAACCGGTCAACTCATTTGGAACTGTTTTTGGGGGACTGAGGGAAAGGGCCCGGACACAAAAGGGTTTCCCACTTTTTTTGCTGTCAAAGCCATTTCCCTTTTTGGAATCGTTTTTGAACATTCTTCTGTCAGTCTTTTTCCTTACCCCATTGTCCCAATAGCTTTTTTTGTTCTTCTATCATTTCAAAATTGGTACTAATAGCTACTTTGTTCTTTTTTGTCAATGTTTCATATCATTGTACCAAAAAGTTTTTTGTTCTTCTATCTGTCATATTATTGTACTAATAGTTACTTTTTTTCTGTCAGTCTTTTTTAAATATTGTACCAACCTTCTTTGTTTTTTCTATCAGCCCTTACAATTGTACTAATAGCTACTTTTTTCCCTTCTGTCAGTCGCTTATCTTTTAAAAAACCCTTTTTTGTTCTTCTATCAGTAAATCATTGTCCCAATGTTTCTTTGTTCTTCGTCAGTCGTTTTTTATCATTGTACCAACAGCTTTTTGTTCTTCTTCAGTCATATTTTGCCAAATGTTTCTTTGTTTTTCCCTGTCAGCCGTTTCAAAATCATTGTACCAATAGCTTTTTTTTCTTCTATCAGCCCATATCATTTACAAATAGCTTCTTTTTTTCCCTTCCCATCTGTCATATCATTGTACTAATATTTTTTTTGTTCTTCTACCCTTTCTTTAATTTACTAATGGTTTTTTGTTCTTCTATTTTAAGTATCTTTGGGTACTAATAGCTACTTTGTTCTTTTTATCTGCCCTTATCATTGTACTAATAGCTTTTTTGTTCTTCATCTGCCCATAATGTTGTACTAAAAACCCTTTGTTTTTCCCCTATCTGTCTATCTTTTCTAAAGCTTCTTTGTTCTTTCTATCTGTCATATTTTTGTACTAAAAATATTTTGCTTCTTGTCATATCATTGTCCCCTTGGCTTCTTTGTTTTTCCTATCGGGGTCATATCATTGTACTAAAAATTTCTTTTTCTTCATCTGTCATATCAAAAAATAGCTTTTTTGTTCTTCATCTGTCATACCCATTTTAAATAGCTTTTTTCCCTTCATCTGTCATATCTTTTGGGTAAAAATTTTTTTGTTTTTCCCGTCATATCATTGCCTTAGCTTTTTGTTCTTCTGTTGTCTTCTTCTTTTTTTTAATAAAGGTTTATTAAAAGTTTTTCAATTTAAAAAGATTTAAACGGGCTTTTTTTGGGGTTTTTAAAAAATTGTTTTTCATCCCTCTTATTTCTGATGCCCGCTTTTTGCAAACACCCTTTTCCTTTTTATTCACTGAAATGGGAGTAAATTGCCCTTTGAGGCAAAACTGTCTGTAATCTGCTTATTTTCCAACCTTTTAATTTTTGTTTTTTGAAAAGTTTATACCTTTTTAGTATCTTTTTTTAAAAAACCCAGTCTTTTCTTTATTTTTTGTTCCCTGAAGTTCATTTCTGGAAACTATTTTTTCCCCCTTATCATTTGATTCAGCCCCCCCGGGTTTTTGGAAATTGGTAGCATAATGTTGGGAAAAAAGATTGTTTTTGGCAATGCTCTTTTTAGTTTCATGGTGACTTTCTTTGCAATTTAAAATTGTTGCCATTGCCCCAAATTTGTTTTTTGTTTATTACATTTTGGGGATTGTTTTAAATTATTCTTCCACTTTTTAAAAAAAAAAGCCCCCTTATATCTTTGACTTCTTTACTTGATGTTTGTGATGGGGAATTGGTAGTTTTTTCCCCTTCTACAAATGTCATTATTCTGTTCTACTAATCAGTTATATCTATCATTTTACTAATGGTTTTTTTTTCTTTTAAAATAGAAAATTAGAAAGACATCATTTTGTAAACGGGAAGAAGCGGATTGATAGAGTTTTGAGTCACGGGAATGCCCAAAAAATTTTCCCTTATATTTCTTATTATTTTTATTTTTTAAATTTTTATTTGTAATTATTTTTAAAGACAGTCAAAAAAAAGCTGACTTTTATGAAAGGCTAAAAATTTTTAAAAAAGAGGCACAAAAGAAGTAAGTGTTTGTGGGGTTAATAATATTTGTTAGCTCAGGGCCCTGATAACAAAGGCCCGGCGGGCCCCAGGTAAAATTCTACATCGGGGGTTATCCGATGTAACAGATTGATCGGGGGAGACTGCCCAGGGCTCACTCATGCCAGAGAGAAACCTGACGGACTGTGGTATTGAAAAAATGACTTTGAAATTTTTTAAAAAAGCTGTCCAGCTTATTAGGAGCAGAGGGTGGTGGGGGCTAAGGAAATTACTCTGGCTGGATTTCACTCTCACTATGCCCCGCGTGGCGTGACCTGAAAGGTGGGGGTTGGGGGCCCGGGCAAGGGACGGGTTAAAAGTGACAAATTTTTTCGGAATCACACTTATCTTCTTTCCCGGGGGCTTACGGGCTTTTGGCAAAAAAGAGAGCAGAAGACTCTTTTTTCTATCACCATATGGGGTCACCCAATAAAATAAAGCGATCTCTGAACCCTTCAAGAGTGTGACCATAAAGGATTTTCTTTTTAAATCATGCCCCAACTGCTTTGCAAGAGCTGGTTGAAGGGAAGTGGCAAAAAAAGAACAGCAAAACAGGTATTAGGGAGTGGCTAAACAATAAAAATAAAACTGGACTTTTAGTGGCTGTTGAAGATATTGCAAAGAATGGAGCCCCCTAGGGAACATGCCCAAAAAGGCAATGATGATTTTCCCAACTGAAAAAAGAGTGATTTGGGTGTCACCATTGCAGGATAAAAACCTTTTTGGAAAATGTTAATAAAGGGCCCAACTAAAACGTTTATTTCAATGCATCAGGTTTACCATATGGTCGTCTCTGTAGCAGGTTTCTGTCTTATGCAGAAATATGGCTCTGTCTCTCAAAGGAGAAAGGGGTTGCCATCTACCAAAGTTTGCAAAAGCCCCAATTTCCCATTTTGTGAAACAATCTAGAGATTCATAAAAAAAATTTCAGGGACTTTACCGGGATTAACCCCACACAACCCATAAATGCCGCATAAATCTTAACTTCACCCCATAGCAACCCAAAAATTTTTCCCTTTTCGTTGTCATGCATGGAGAGCTGTATTTTTTAATCCCACTACTAAGATAGCCCAACAAATTTGGCCTTTTAATGATGGTTTCAATGATCACATGACCTTCAATGATACACGGTTCCCTTACTAACAAAAAAAGTTTTGTTCTTTTAAATTTTTTGTATTTTTTGGAGTTTGATAACTTGAGAATACCCCAACCATGTCATAGAAAGAGAGAGAGAAAAGAGAAAAAATAAGAAAAAAAGGGGAAAATTTAAATTGTGGGTTGACTAACACCAGCATGGTATTTTATCTTAAAAGAGCATCAGTGTCCCCAATGTTTCAAACTGTTGGTTTGTCCCCGGGGGCAGCCGCCCTTTTTAAATATGGAACTGAGGGCTTTTGGTGATCTCAAAAATTTTTTGGGGAAATGTCGACGGGAAGAAGGGGAAAGGGTTGTCCCCTTTTTGGTACCTTATATTTCGAGGACATGCAAGCAATTTTTCCATACCGCCCCCCATCCGGGGCAACTTGTTCAATTTCTTCTAGAGAATTGAGTCTGATTTTTCCCGCCGCTCTGTTTTTTTCTTCTTAAACCGCTCCATTTCACACTTGTTAAACCACTTTTGTGTTTTGTATGTGTTTCTGAGCCTAAGAGTGATTGTATGTTGAAAAATTTTGTTACTTTTTTTCCCTGTTTAAATTGCTACATTGTTTCCCGCAGTCGGGGGGGCCAATCAGGGTCACCCAAATGATAAGCGACATTTGGGCCCCTAAAAGGGGGGGCCGCAAAGAAGATTTTCATTTAAACCAACCCAAAAGTGAACTAGGGGGATTGCAAGAGCTGGGATTGAAGATTGAAGGGGCCCGGGAAAGAAAAAAGCACAACAGGTAAAAGGGGGTTAATAACAACATCAACTGATAGGGGTCGCCGGGGGTTGTTGAAGATTTTGGGATATGGGGAAAAACTCAGAAAAACTATGGCAATGGTAAAAAACAAAGTACTGTAGTTTTACAAAAGCAATAACAATAAAAGGCAATGTTTCCACCAAACTGTCTTTATAAATAAAGGATACAAGAAAGAAGAATTTCACTTTCACAACACCCCAAAAAATTTTGGGGTCAAACAACAATTTCCCAAACCCAAAAAATAAAATATGTGACTAAAAGGAAAAAAGGAAATGAATGAAAAAACTGGGAAATTGGAAAAAAAGAAGATAAACAATTAAGTTAAAACCCCCAAATAAATATATATATATATATATATATATATATATATATATATATATATATATATATATATATATATATATATATATATATATATATATAATAATATATATATATATATATATTTATATAAATATATATATATATATATATATATATATATATAACCTATACATAATGAACATGCACACATATAGAAAAATGGAGCAAGAGAACAGAATTTTAAAGGGTTAGGCGGGGGCTTTGGGGAGTCCATTTTTTCCATAAAAAGATAAAAACAGTTTCTAGAGCAAATCAATTTTGATCATCGATGAGCATGACGGAAAGTTATTGAGGATGGTTTCACAGGGGGTCCTGAAATAAAACCCACGCCATCCTTTAAACTTTGGACAAGGCATATAAAAGAAAAAACAGGTAGGATGCTTAGTACCTTTCCCCCCAAACCTTATTGATATACGTCAATGCTTTTGGGCCCTGTAGCCACTCTTTTTCCCAAGGGAACCCCCCTTTTTGGGAAATTCGCATGCCCAGGTCACAGGGGAAAAGGCCAAGCTATTTGATGTTTGAGATTTTTTATTACCCAAAGCCCAAGGTCAAGAGAGAGGGTTGCAATTTAAAAATCAACGGGAAAACCAGTTGGCAAACCCATTTGGGTAACCTGATCCTGAGACTTGGGTAATCTGATCCTGAGATTTTGGGGAATCGCCCGGGAGACTATGTGTCTGAAAAAAGTCCAAACCATTATCCCTATTCACATTTTTTCCAAGTCATTTTTGGAAATTTTATTATCACCTGTGTGGTGGGGCCCCCCAAAAGGGCAAAGAATAGTACTACTATGACCTACAAGGCATGCCGAAACAGTGACTTGAGGTGGGACCTGGGAACCCTCCCAAAAAAAACCCAAAAATTTGGGGTGGGGCCGGGGCTTTTAAATAGCGCCGCCCAATCTTTTTAGACTTGGATCAAAAAGGGTGGAAAACAAGGGTTGATATGGAGCCCCTAGAAAAAAAAAAGAAGGAATATAAAAAGGGTTTTTTTTAAAATTTTTGATTGCTTTTACAGAACTATCCAGAATTTTTTTTCCAAAACACATGATAAAACCAAAACAGATGGCTGGAGAGATTGCTGATGGTATGGTATATCGGTTTTAAAAAATTGTTCATCAGTTTGGCATAGAAATTTTTTTGGTCTCGGGGGGGCCGGACGGGGTTAAAATTGCAGGTAGGTAAATTTTTACACTTTTAAATTTGGGTTATTGAGGCTACACATTGGGACCAGACTTGGGTGTAGTCCCCCCAATAGATATAAAAGGTTTTGCATACTTATGGTTTTTTGATGCTCGCTGGTTAAACACCTTCTCTTTTCCCCCCTCAAGCACCCGTTTTTACTTGTACAATTTTATTCAAACCCCAACCACTAGATCGATTAACGAAATTTTTATTTCCTCACCCAAACAATAGATCCCCAAGAGACAAGAACATCCCTTTTTCCCAAACCCCTTAAACCCCCCAACAAATCATCCCTTAGATGCAAGCACCCGTTTCTTGTTGCTGTAAACAGGAGATGACCATTGGCAGCGGGAAAAGGACTTTTAGATCCACTGGAATTGGGAAACCAAAGGCGGCATCCCCCCCCATTCTGGATTTTTTGAACCCCAGCATTGGGGTAAAAAACAACCCCCGCCCCAGTAACGGGGCCCCCAAAATCCCACTGGGGGGGCGGGCAGTATCCCTCAACCCCCCTCCCCCTTCCCAGGTGGTTGTCCTGTTTCCCCATTCGTTTTCCTGGCCCCCCCCCATGCACCCCGGCCAAGCCCCCAGCCTGACCTCTCCCTGCAAAAGACCCATCGGTATAAACAACATCATCTTTCTTGAAATTTTTCCTTCCATCGGCTTTTAACTGAGAGATCACCCATGTTCCCCCCAATTCTACATTCTCTTTAAAAAGATAATGATAAGGGAAACGAGATATTTAGCCATGCTAACATCTATTAAAATTATTCTTTTGGTGGGGGCGAAACTGTGGTCACCTTTTTGTTCTTTTCAGGGGGGCCAAATTCACAACATGCCATGTTCTTTCCCCCGCCCCCTTTAACGCCATTAGTATTTTGTGAATGGTTTTTTTTTCTACGTTTTTTGATATTTTTTTTTGGGTTTTGGGGGCGAAAAATGAGGGGGACCCAAGGACAGAATAAAAAAAATATTTTTTTTAAACCTTATTGCCTGAATCCCCTTTTAAAGGGGTTCGGGAGTCCCTCAGTGGATCCAGCAAAATTGTGGCACCCAGGAAATAAAAAGGCTGACAATCAAGGGCGGGGGAGCTAACACAACACCCCCCAAACAATTTTTCAGAAACAAAACTCCTGAAACAATCCAAAAAAAATGATGTGGGAAAAACACAGGGATCAACCCAGAGAATGACAAATTCCCCTTAAACAAAAAACCACAGTTTTTCAGATTAAAAAAGGGACACTCAGTTTCAGAGAAAACCTCATAGAATGGGTCTGGGGGACTTGACTACCTTCCATTTTAACCCAAAGCAGTCCCAGACGATCTTGGGGAACTTTTCCCAGCCCGGGAAAAAGTGGGGGAAACAATTTTTCCCAAAAACTAGGGGGGAAAACTGGGGGGGAAGCCCGCCACCCCCCTGTTTATAAACACACCGGGAGAGAAAATTAACAGGAAGGGGGGTTCAGAAGAAAAGGGCTGAAGACAAAAGGGGAAAATAAACCCTGGGGAAATTTTTAATGGTCCCCAACTAGTGTGTGTTTAAAACTTTTCGGGTTTGGGATTTTTTCTTTATCCCCTCAACAAAAAAACCCCCTTGTCCTTCCGGGGATTAAAACCGGTTCCTCCTTTAAAAGGAGCCTTTCCCCAACCCCATTCAGAAACTTTACTAAGGAACAGAATGCAAAGTATTTTCCCATCTTTTTTTTATTTTAAAATTTGCTAACTATAATTTTTTTCAGATTTTGGAATGGGCAGAGATGTATTTTGACAGACTTTTTAAAAAAACCAGGGGCTCTTCTTCCTTCGGGATGGAGGGCCCCCAAACCCAAAAAAAAGATGGGATATTTACAACCATGGGGGGAATATGGAAATTAAAAAGGGTCTGTAGGGGTTGTTATGTTATTCCCTTTTTTATTTCTGGGGGGAAGAAAAGAATAGAAACCCTGTGACTTAAAAGGGCCCCATTTTTGTGTAAGGCACTGGGTAGGGGCCGGGAGAGGGCCCCTGGAAAATTAAAATGCGTGAGAAATCGAGGTCCCGGCCTTACTTGGCACACCACATCAAAACTACAAAATTTTTTGGGGTTCAGATTACCTTAAAATCAAAAAAATTTTTAAAATTGGTCAATATGGAATTTTTGGGAAGAAGAAGATTAAAAATAGAACCCTTTTTCCAATATTATTAAATGCCCAAAAGGAAATGAAAAGATTGGGTCATAGAAAAACCTATCTTTTTTAATTATTGCCCACGTAGAATGCTGGGAGTATCAAGCCCGGGATTAGAAATAAAAGACACCGTAAAAGGGGTTCAACATCAGATTGAACTTTTGAACCTGATGTCCGTTTAAACCAAAAGAAAGGATGGTTAAATCAATCGGGTTCCAACACAAGACAACTACCATAAAAATTTACCTTTGAACAAGTTGTCATTCTCGTTTGGGGGAACAGGAAAATGGGCCCGGAGCCATGGGACAGGAATCAGACTGCAGGCACATTCTTAAAGATTCCCCAATATTTTAAAATAAAGGAAAAACCTCACTGGCCTAAAAAACAAACACGGGGCCCTAAAATTCCCGGACCCCCTGTGTGGCTAAAAAAGGCAGTGGTTATAAAAAAAGAGCCCACATTGAATAAAAGAAATATTTTCCCAAACACAAGAAAAAAAAGGAAAATAGGAGAAAAGTGTTTCAATACTACTGAACTTTTTAAAAAACAAAAATAATATTTTTTCCCAAAAGTTTAGATTTTCCTACTCTTATTTACCAATATTCTTAAAACCCAAAGATGTTTTTGTTATCATCAAATCTACAGGTCATTGGTTTTAGTCTTGTGGGAGATGGTCAGGGTGAGAACCCAAACAAGGTTTTTGGCAATAAAGTTCTGACTATGTTGGAGGGGCGTTACCCAAATTTCCCCCAAGGGGTTCCGGGATTTGTGGAAATTATTTTCCCTATATCCTTTTGTGCCCCGTTTAAACCAAAGGGCCTTGTCCCGAGAACAAAAAAACCTTTGCCCTGATTGAAAATAAGGTTCCCAAAAACTTCCACGGGCCCCCGTTCTGCTCCCTTTTTCCCCCAAATCTCCCCATCAGGCCACACCTTAAACCTCTCTCCACAGCCTTTCCTTTTCCCTTTGGACGTCCGGGGCCCCCCTTCCCATCCCCCTATTCTTTCTGGGGGGCGGGTCCTACCAATGCCCCTACTGTCTTAACGAATATTACAATCCATTTTGTCTTTTTGATGGGGCTCCAAAGATAAAAGTCGGGTTTTTTTAAAAGCCCCTAATTTTTTTGGTTTTGGCCAGAAAAATTTTGCAGGATTTAAAAGTGAATTATGTTTTTATCAATCTTTTCTTCAGCAATTTCGGGTCATGATTAGTTTATTTGGGCCCCAAAACCAGGTAGTCAACTTAAAGGTATGTCATTTCCCCAAATTTTTTTTAAGATCATTTGGGTGGGGGCCAAAATTTCTTTTTCCAGCTCACCCTGGGAAAAGGGGACAGTCTTTCAGGACATTTTTTCGGGATCTTTTCCCCGCTTTACCCCCTGGTAGAGAGTTGTTTAATTATTCCTAGTCTATGTTTTCGGAATTATCAATTTTTCAACCCATTTCATCCCGGGGATTTTAGAGGGAAAGGGGGGGAAGTCGAAACAGGTAAGGGATTGGGGGTTGTGGGGAGTTTTTGACTTTTTGTAAAGGGGTCTCAAACATGAAACGTAGATGGAGGACTTTAGGTGGGTGAATGGTCAGATTTTTATTGTTAAAAAAATCAAACAATGAAAAAACTCCCTTGAACATTATTTTTCCTTATTTTAGTTTGTTTTTAAACTTTTTATGATCTTACAATGACATTCTAGTTTTTTTATACATTATTTTTTAGACATGACATGATGCAGAGATTTGGGGCGATAACCCCAAAATCGGCCCTCTTTTAAATCTTATTAGAATTCTTTTTCCCCCTTTTAGGGCAGATTCCATGAGGTCTCATTTTCCAAGGGGAATTTTTTAAAGTGGGAACCCGAAGATGAAGGGGAAAAAAAGATATTGATGCAAATGTGGGGAAAAAGTTGAAAATTTGGGGAATGATGAAGATGATCCCCGAAGCAGATAGGGTTTTGATGGGGATGATATCTATTTTGGTAGCGGATAAAAAAATGTAAGTTGGGGTTTTATTGGGTTTTGTTTTTTTGAAGACTTAGTCTTTCTAGTTATAAATGTCCATCTCCCCCTTTTTTTTTTCCTGTCTTAGTTTAAGTATTGTAGTCATTAGATAGACTTTTCCCTTCTGGGGGTTTTCCCTTCCCGCATAGGGGTGGGAAAAACCCCGGCATTGTAGTCATTTGATGAAATTACCTTTGAAAGGGGGAACGGCCCAGGCATTGTGGTCATTAGATAGACTTTCACTTTTGAAGTTCGGCGGGTTTTGCCTTGGGGGCGGGGAAACAACCAAATGGGGGAAAAAGAGGCTTTTAGAAAAACAGTTAGAAACCAATATGGGGGGTCATGGGTAACGCCCGGTTTTCATGGGGGGAATCCCCGAAGAAGAAGATATCCCTTTCTAAAATTTGGTTTTAAAAAACATCCTGTCCCAGAAAAAGAAGTTTGGGGCATGTTAAATGGCCATGGTTTGGGGGAGAACAGTAAGGGATGTTTCCGGGGGAGAGGCAAAAGGGGAAAAGATTAAAGGGGGGGCAGTAGGGCATCAAAGAAACCCCGAAATCATGTTATGGGGGGGAGAAACATTTCAGAGAGGGGTTTTTAGACAGGATGTGGAAAACAAGCCTGCAAAGGGG